>CM062818.1:1463651260-1463858736 GCA_031772625.1 Pinus tabuliformis
GTCCTAGTGGCCATTGGGACCACAACAATCGTGTCTTTAGAAATCACCACTTTTCTCGATGCTTTGTGATCCTAACAATTGGTATCAAAGCTATAGTGGTAATTATAATATCCTAGTGAATACGAGAGCCTAGAGTTGAGTGTGAAGCATGGATAGTTGGTAGAATGTGTGAAGCAAAAAATACATATGCATTTGGAGGAAAGTACAATTAAGGATTGGTCACCCATGGCTTTGCCTATGATATTTATTTTTAATGTAGTGTATTTAAAGGCAACAAATATCCATGATAATTTGTCCTAGTGGCCATTGGGACCAAACAATCGTGTCTTTAGACATCACCACTTCTCTCTGTGCTTTTTGATCCTAACAATTGGTATCAAAGCTACATTACTAATTATAATATCTTAGTGAATATGAGAGCCTAGAGTTGAGTGTGAAGCATGGATAGCTAGTAGAACGTGTGAAGCAAAAAACACATATGCATTTGGAGGAAAGTACAACAAAGGATTGGTTGTGGTGTTGCATAAAATGTGAAGCATACAATGTGAAGTGTGCCTGTGTGGAGAGAAGCCAACAAAGGAAGGAGATGACAAACATGTAAAGAGCGAAGTGTTGGCTTCAAGGGGACACCTTTATTGGGTTTGTTTTGGCATAGTGGATGGAGAGATCCGAGTGTAGATTAGGAAAGTGATTGAAAGAAACATTGTTGATTTGAAGTTAGAGAATGGGACACAACATTGGAAAAATTTTCCCTTTGTATGTGCACAGAGGGAAAGTTATCAGGTTGATGTAAGATTATGCATGCCAATGTCAACAAACTATAGGCTGGTGAAACACTAGATTTAAAACCATCTTTGTAACTATGACAACTACCTTTGGAATAGAAATAACCATCGTGGCAGCTTAGGCTATGACTGAGGTTTTGTTCTTATGGGTTATGGATGAAAATCCATACAAGAGAATACTACCATATCTATATAGACATATTTCTATGGTTACCTGGCTCAAATGACATTAAGGGATTTGAAAGGGCTCTTGAGATTAAAAGTGCCGCTACAAGGAAACAATGTTAGAAGAAAGGTGAACACAATGTTGTGTTACATGCAAGCACTTGTTAGGGTTTAGGCTTGTGTAAAGGCTCATCCTCTTCAAATGGCTGAAGAAAGATTTGTTTTGATCATAAACTCTACAAGAAAGGGGGTGATGAGGTGATCCAAACAAAATCTGCATTAACAGAATGGTGGGATGGTAGTCTATAAAATGTTGAAGAAGACTAGAATAATTCATTATGCAATTAGCATGTGTTTGTGAAGGTGAATGAGTTGCAATTGGGATCCATGGGGCATAGGTTGGTTTTGAAGGTCATTAACTCATACATGACAAGCTTGTGTATTTGGCAGTAGTGATGGAGAATGGTGAATTATAGGAAAAGTGCCCCGTAGTGTCGGCACACTATAGTGTTTTCTCCTGTAGTTGGAGTATCTATTGGAGTAGGGATTGTTAATGGATATAAATTGGGTTTTCTTGAACAAGAAAAGTGGGTTATGGCACCAAAAAGATACTAGCTTGCACGTGGCTAAGTGCAATATGTGCTTGCTGTTATCGTGAGATCCACATGGAGGATGATAAGGTCAAGTATCTTTCAATAGCAAAAGGTAGTTAGGTGCTGTGCATGGGTTGAGATCCATTAATGGTTGGAATGTTGTATAGAGCACCATTGGTAAATCAACATACAAGATCTAAAGAGAACATTGCAGGTAACGATTTACTGATATAAGAGGAACGAGGCCATATGGTTGAGAAGGGTCTTATTAAGACTGGTAAAGTAGCATGGAAAACATGTTTTGGAGGCCATTGAGAAGCTACTTGGTAGAGCATGTGTATGTGTTGTGAAATGGTGTGGTTATTATGATAAAAGAGAATGATTCCCACTAAATTGATAGATGTTGTGCTTGATAATGACAGATTGTGTGGACCAAGCAAGTGCAAGTTGTGTTGAAACGACAGATCAAGTTATGGATTAGGAAAGATATATAGAGAGGTGGTATAGATAATAGAACGAATGAATATGGAGTGGTATAAAGTGAAGGTGCCAACATGTGATGGGTGAAATCCCTAAGGGTTTTGATCCAAGTTATGAAATCTTGTCACATGTAGGTATATTCCCTTAGGAAGTTATAAGACTTGATGTCTGGACAGACATGTTGCATGAGAGCACACAATGTTATAAGACCTCAATACTTTGATCAGACATACGTGCAATGCAACGGTGGATGGAGTCATCAAGTTGTGGAATGGACCACTTGGAGAGGTATTAGGCTAGTAGGTACACTAGTATCTTGGCTTGAGGGAGAGAATATGACATCTCATTTGTGAGAAGGTTAAGAAATGGAACCAAGTTAATCTCCCTTAGAAAATTTAAGGGGGGTATTGTTATGGTGGTTCAGGTAAACTTAACTTAATCAAGATACTGGTGGTTTTTTGGCTCTGGGTTTATGAACACCCATGGTTTTGCCATAGTATTTATCTTTATTGTAGCCTATTTAAAGGCCAAAAAGCTTCATGTTAATTTGTACTAGTGGTGATTGGGATCACAATAATTGTGTATTTAGACACCACCACTTCTCTAGATGTTTTGTGATCTTAACAAAAACATGAATGACATTGTTTGAATCTTAATAGTTTTATATCAACTTAAATATATACAAAAAAATAAAATAATTAGAAATAAAATATAAATCTCACTTTCTCCATAAATACTTTTTACTTTCCAATATAAAGAATATTTGTAATTTCTTCAATTCTTAATATAAAATTAGAATGTATCATATTAAAAACAACTTAAATATATTCATAATTCCAAATCTATCCCAAACTAGATCAAACTTTTATCCCTATGTTAAATGTAAATTTAGAATAGATATTTGCATATTAATTATAATATAAACATACATTGAGAAATATGGCATACATTTAAATATGTTAAAGAAAAAAAACTATATCTATCTAAATTAATTGAAATATTTCAAGAGCCTATTTGTTCTTTTGGATAACGCAATGAAATATAAAATATCTTATGATTAAAATATTTGAATGATGTGTTTCTTATTACCAAGTAGATACAAATTTTTTTTATACATATCTAATATGAATTTAACACTTAACATATTAAAAATGGACGCAAATTCATTTTAATTTCAGATTTCCAAAAAGTTTTATGTTTAAAATATTTGAATGATGTGTTGTTTATTAGCGAGCTGATATTAAAATTTTTCATATTTAATGTGAATTTGACACTTAACATATTAAAAATGGATGCAAATTCATCTTAATTCTACATTTTATATATATATATATATATATATATATATATATATATATATATATATATATATATATATATATATATATATATATATATTTTAAATATGTTTTATATCATAACATATTAAAACCCAACATATATATATATATATATATATGTTTTATATCATAACATATTAAAACCCAACATAAATATATCGTAATGATATAAAATATATCATGCACGGAAGAAAAAAATAGATCTTCTTTATATTATAATATATAGATATATAAAAAAATATATGTCAATTTATTATAAATATGAAAGGGGAAATTTTGCCCATAAAATAATTGAAATTTAAATAGTCAAGTTTCAAGATTTTAGATATTTAAAAGTTTTTATGATGTTAAATCTATTTCCATCATAAAAACAAGATTCAAAACTCATATTTTCAATTAAAAAAAAATCCCAATATTGAAAACAATACTTATATATATTTTATATGCATCTACGTAATTCCACAAATAAAACAATAATAATCATGGCATGTATAATTTTGGAATACTACAAGACCCAGCACTGGTTGATCGATCGTGTTAATATAATGAAATTATAACATTTTTCTATTTTCCAATACTTGAACGTGAAAATATGCAATTAAAAAAGAATTGGATGTCAGTCTCATCCCTCCCTGGCAGGAGCTAAGCCTCCACGTCATCAAAATTTAATTCCGACATCCCTATCGTTTCTTTTTTTCTTCTTCTTTTTTTTCCAGAAGAAAAAGTAGCATGGTATTTATATTATGTATCTAAAAACATTCTGAAATATACAGTATTATGGCGGACTATTGTCCGGGATATGGCATCGTATTCTGTAAAGGATTTTCAACTCATTTTCTTTCTTTGTACATATACAAAATATTTTATGACTGACTTATAATTCTTTTCATCATAGGCAAAATATTAGACTTTCAAAAACTGTATAGATACTTGTAGATCTGAGATGTTTTCCAGAAAAAAGAGCTTAAAGCATACCAGAAATTTGTCGATCTTATATGTCAAGCATAGAGAAAGGTTGTATGACATATATGCAGGATTCCATAGAAATGCTCAGGTGCCACTTACCAAATGGAGATTGCATTCCTTTCTTAGAAAGTGCATCCGCTTGATCATTTTGTTTACGTCTTATATATGAGATAGGAAATATATCAGGCTTCCATAGTGATGCAATCCTGTTCAGCCATCCTGTCAGGTTGTCATTTTTTATGTCATGTATGCCTTTCACATGTTCTATGATTAATTTAGAGTCACCATAAACATTGATAGGCCCGATGTCCATGAATGTACAGAAAAGAAGCAGTCCATGTAGAGCCATGGCCTTTGCTTTATTACTTGTCCCATTGCCACCATTCCAATACATGAAGTATTGGAGTTCACTTGATATACCAATGTAAACACTGCAAGTGCATATGCCATCCTTTGTTGCACCGTCGAAGTGGGCCCTTGGGAAGAAAAGTTGCTGAGATTCAAAGGCTGTCATCTGGATATTTTTCTATTGAGGAATATTTTGGAGTATGGAGAAGTAATAAGGAATAATCTTATCCATAATACGCCCAAAATTCTCCATGCTGGTTTGAAAGATTCTTTTGTTTCTCCATTTCCATATAAACCAGAATACAATTAATGGAATGGGTCGCCAGATATCTTTTTGATAAGCCCACCATTAAAATTCTTCTATTATGGATGGGTGTGAAATAGCAGGGAAGCCAAAATAAGATGCCTTTTGCATCCACAATTGCTGAGATTGTGGGCAATTTAAAAAAATGTGTAGATTGTCTTCTGTGTTGGCAAGGTAGATGATGCATATCGCTGGTCCCTGCCAGCTCCTTTTCTGCAAGTTTGTCCATGTAAGATTTTTATCATGATATACTAGCCATGAAAACATAATGATTTTTAGCGGGCATCTTACTTTCCATAGTGAGTATGGAAAGATTTTCCAGGGGGCCTCCCTTCGCTGTTCAATCAAGGAGTGATAAATGTCTTTAACTAATACAATGGAATTTCCTTTTTTAACCTGCCAATCAATGCAATCTCTGTCTTCTATTTTATAAAAACCTGCACTTTTCATGTTCCAGACAATTCTGTTCCATTGGGCAGTCAATTCTCCTTCTAGGCCCAATTCTCTGTCGGATTTCCATAGTGGAATGGCATCCTTCCATCCTTTTATAACTTGTGCCTAGAAGAAAAGACCTTTTTGATGGAGGAACGAGAGGAGCTGTGGATCGATTTTAGGTTCCATATCTATGCCGTTGATAGCATCAACACCTATGAGGATGTTGTTTCTAGATTGTAATTTCCATATTAGTTTCTTATAGAAAAAAGGAAGAATTTTTTGTAAACTTCTCCAAATCGCCGAACCTTTAGAGGGCCATTTAAGACTGTTTCTGTACCAGAAGTAAATATCTTTATTTCCAAGGTATTTCATTTTGATAGTTTGACTCCATATGCTATGCCCAAAAATTGCTCGCCACAAAGATTTGCACAGTAAACCCATGCCAAAGAGACGCAGATTCATGATGCCCCAGCCGCCTATTTTTTTTGGAAGGGATATATTTTCCAATTTAGTGAGATGATATTTTCTCTTTTCCTTGTATCCTCCCCAGATAAAGGTGGCCATTAAACGGTTCAGTTTCTTTATTATAGCCAATGGAATGTAAAACAGATGCGCACAGTATACACATATTTGAGCAAGAACTGACTGAGTTAATATCATTCTGCCTGCAAGAGATAAGCATTTAAACTCCCACCCCGCTATTCTCCTATAAAATTTGTTAATGATCCATGAACAGTCAAAAGAATTGTAGCCCGTGGGTTTAATATGGTACCCCAAATATTTTAACCCCTCTTTTAAGGACACGACCTGAATGTTAAATAGTTGTGAGATATATTCTATCTCCTATGTATTAAACTTACCATAATGAAATGTGGATTTACCTTCATTGACGTATAGTCCTGTAGCCCTTTGAAAAGAATTTATTATCTCATACATTGTATGCCATGTATCTCTACAAAGCAAAGCAAACAGAAGAACGTCATCCACAAAGAGGTTGTGTGTAAGAAAGTTACCTCTGGAGATCGAAAGAAGGTCGATATTCCCCGCTGCAACCGCATTTTTGATGTGAAGACTAAGGGTATCCATGACCAAGATGAATAAAATTGGAGACAGTGAACACCCCTGACGGAGCCCTCTTTCAGCCGGAAAAAAAGATGTAGGGTATCCTTTAATGAGGATCGCGTAATTGACTCCTTCAACACATGCCATGATCCAATTTGTGCACAGGTCATTTAGCCCGATCTTGATAAGCAAACATCTCAGATAGCTCTAGTCAAGGCAATCGTAGGCCTTTTTGAGATCAATTTTAAGTATGGCAACACCAATATTTTTTGTTTGCATTGAATGTAAAGCTTCTTGTGCTATGGCCACAGCTTCTAAAATGTTTCTGCCACTCAGAAACTCGTGCTATTCTTTGGTGATATGAACAAAAAAATTGCCTCGAATTCTCTCTACAATAATTTTAGAAATGATTTTATAAATAACAGTGCATAAGGAAATCAGCCTATAGTCTGCAAAAGAAAAGGACTCCTTTCTTTTTGGAATTAGAGCTATATACGTGGAAGAAATATTTTGATGAATTCTCCCTTGTATTCTAGTTTCTTCCACCATTCCCAAGATGTCTCTTTTCATTAAATCAAAGAAGTGGATGAAGATATCTATGGTCTAGCCATCTGGGCTGGGAAATGATTTCATTACAGAGAGTAACTCTTCCTCCGTTATAGCAGCAAATAGTCTTTCATTGTCTTCATCCTCGAACATATTTGGAAAAGGATCTATGCCCCATAAGATATCGTTTATCTCCCTGTTAGTCTCCCACTTGTATGGTTTTTTAAAATGGTTGATAGCCTCCTTGGAAATGTCTTCTTGGGAGTATAGATGTTTTCCTTCTTCATTCTTGATTTTCCAAATAGAATTTGAGGCTCATCTTTTGCTAGCAAAGCGATGAAAGAACTCAGTATTTTTATCACCCTCCTTCAGCCAAGTGGCTCGGCTTTTGAGCCGCCAAGAGATTTCTTCAATCTTTAAAATTTTCTTCTTTTTTTTTCAAGTTCCCAAATCCATGCCCGAGTATTCCATTGCATGGAGTGGGCAGTCATACTGTCAACTATTTCAGCTAGTTCATTTTCAATTTTCTTCAGTTCTATACAATTTGATTGTTTTTTCTGAATTTTCCATTCTTTCACTTTGAATTTGAGATTGCTTATTTTTCCAATCAGGTTCTCCAATGGAGAGGCCTCTATTGTAGAACTGTTATCAATCCAAAACTCGTGGACCATGTTGTTAAATGCTTCCTCTTCTAGCCAATACCTATTGAATTTGAATGGATAACTTTTCCGCGCTTCTGGATTCATCCATTGTAAAGTAACTAGCCGGTGGTCCGATATAAAAACAGGGAGAGTGCGGGAGCTTGGGATACCATGTTTCTCCATCAGTTTTTCATGCACGATGAATCTGTCTAGTCTTTTTGCTATATATGCTTCTCCCGTACGCCCATTGTCCCAAGTGGGAGGTAAAGATTTAGGGCTAATGTTGACATAATTATATTGTAGCGTTGCTTCTTTAATTTTCTCTCTAATAGAATCAGCTATTTTTCCTTTTCCCCACACTTCATCTAGTCCCAGTGTACAATTCAGATCTCCCGCAATGAGGAGCACTTCATTCTCTAAAATGCCAAAGGAAAAAAAATGGTTCCAATAGGAGGCTCTGTCCTTGTAGGGTGCATAGACGTTCAATATATGAAACTTGTCTGCACATCCTCTATATTTTACGGTGATCAAGATTCCTCCAAGGCATCTGAAAGTTTTAGTAGAGATCCAGCTCGGATACCATAGCACCGCTAGTCCTCCAGAGAGTCCTGACGCCTCCGTTGTCGCCATATACCATGATGGGAACATTCTTCTGAAGTATGAGATAGTGTCCTGACTGTTGTGCATTGTTTCCTGAATTAAATCAACCTGTATGAAGATGAGAAAAATAATTTTTTTAGAGCAATATATTTGGGGTTTTCTCCAAGACCCTTGATGTTGATAGATAGCATATTCATCATTTGATATTATTCTCAGGAAATTCTGCTCTAAGAGACTTGGTTTCAGAGAAATGAGAAATGGGAATATCAATAAGGGAGGAATCTTGAAAGTCTAGGTTTCGAGTTCCTTTACGGCCCCTAAAATGTCTACTGCCCCTATTGCATTTATGGCGAACAGTGATATTTATGGCAGAATTTGGACTGATGACTGGCAAATTAGATCTGCGAGGTTTATGGATAGTCAGGGGGAGAAGGTGGAGCAAATTCTTCTGAAGCAGCATGTCCAGATCGTTGCCAATGGAGTTGGTAGGGGATGGAAGTGGAGAGAAAGGGGGAGAAATGTGGGTCGTGGGCGCTTTACCTTTGGATGCCGAGTGTGTCAGTGAGTAGTGCAAGGGAGGAGAATGGTGTGGCCTATAAGGTGAGCGATCAAGCCTGATAGGTGACAGGGAAGATGAGGGGATGATGTGGATTTCTTCCTTTAGGGATGGGAAGCAATCTTTGGGCAAAGGGGGCAGAGGGTCAATCAGGACATCATGAGATGGTTCCTGAGGGGGAGGCAAGGGAGAAAAGTTAGGATCACATACCATATTAATATTCCCCATAGAGTTCAATCTTGGCATAGGAATGTAGGAAGAATTTTGATACCCGGGCGAGAGGAACGGGCAGTGGATCAGGTTCCCCTTAGGTTTAGGAGAAGATGGAATTATATGATAAATAAACTAAGAGAGAATATCAGAAGATGGAGATACATCGATGCTTTTGTGAATATTGTCGATCTCGAGATTGGGAGACATTGCAGCGACATCAACGATGTTTTTCACCTTATAGATTTTCTTCCATGCCTTACTATGAGGCATCCGAGGACATTTATCTTTTAAATGACCCGTTCCATGACATTGGGCACACCTAAAAGGAACGCCCGAATAGTCCAGTCTTTGACAGGCAGTTAAATTGCCCCAGAGTAGATCGATGTGGTCCGAAAAACCACCCCTGTAGTCTTTTTCAATTAGAAGCCAAGCAACCCTCTTGTCTTTTGCAACTAGAAATCCAGGATCTACGTAAACAAATTTTCCGATTGCATTGCCAATTAAGGAAAGAGATTCCTCGTCCACAGCTCTATGGGCAGCGCAGGTAATTTTACCCAGATGAAATAGTTCTGAGGGGTGTTTCGGAGGGGGTTGAAGCCTATGTACCATCTATGCAGAGCCAGATAACTTAGCCCATGAACCCATGGAAGTTTCTAGATGATGTTGAGATCTTTGACCTTTAAAAAATGGAAACTATACCAATCACGCATAAGGCAGACAATGGTGGGCGTATATCCAATGAGAGGACTCCATTGAGCACCCAGCCATTTTCAGATCTGGTTATCGTCCATATCAGGGAAGTGCCACTTTCCAACTAGGGCTCGTGTTTGCAAGCTAGTTATACGATCCGCCAGCTTAACTCCATCCAAGAAAATTGCAGGGGGGGTAATTTTAGTAGGACGTTGGTTGCGTTTGCGTTGGGGAGCAGGTGGGGATTTTGAATTTAGATCAGAAACAAGATGGGAAGACTGTAAATGATCCGCCGCCTGGCATGCCAATCAGGAGCCTTTAAAGTACTGCAGTATTTGGGTTCAGCTTCCATAGCCACTCTAACCATATCCGACGTGTCTGAATCCACGTGGAGGATGTCCATTCAGGAAAATAAATGGTCTTCTAAAGCAGGGGCGATAGGGAGAGGATGGACATGAGTCAAAGCAGGCTAATTAAAACCCTTATCCCAAAAAAGCCACCTCAGGATCTCTATGGCGCTTCGATAAAGGGGAAAATCTAAACAGAAGCCCAGAAGTACATAACAATATCTAAGGAGAATGTACTGGGAATCCTATAATTCTCCCGGTATAATTAGAAAGAGGCAAACATTTATCGACAAGGACTAAAGATAGTAAATAGAAATGTGAAGGGTGGCAGATGAGGATGTCCTTACTCTCAGATGGGTAGGTAGGGAGAGTAAAGGATGCCTACGAAGGATAGAAAATTTGAATGTCTTTACATGATCCACATCAAATCGACCGAAATAGAAAACTTGGCAACTGAAAAACTAGCTACGAACAAAATGGCGAAAGTGTTACAGTCAAGAGGGAACCTTCGGGCAGACAATAGAGCAACAGACAATCTCGAAAATACACCACCAATGGCCAATTTTTAGACGAAAGTCAGTGCATGGTCTATAAACCATAAATTATTTTCTGATGATATCTAAAGACGACCATAGTCGTTCAGAAAATACAGACCAAGACATGGATGTAGGAAGAAATACAACCCTATCTCATAAGTTATCCCGAATTGCAAAAATTGATAGACCATTACATGATAGTACAAACGATAACACCAGGGATATCTAATGCTAAGAAATAAACAGTTGAAGTCTTTTGTAAAAAATATATGTCATTCGTGTTCAGTGCTTCTCATATCCACCTTTGAAAAAACTATACTGCAACCAGAATATATATTGGGATACATCCAATTTTTACGTAATTTAAAAGGGGAAAAGATACACTAACCTTCTTGTCGAGCGAGAGCCGAGGGAGGTAAACGCCGCGATAGAGTACAGAGGATCGAATCCAGAGAGAAGTGTTGGGAACAAACTCTGCATTAAACAATCCCGGGACTAGGAAATACTAGACTACCATGAATATGTTAGGTAAACTTGACTTAGGATAGAGTCAAAGTTGACCAGGTTAAACAGTGATGATTTTGGGCACATGGTATTGTGGACCCATATTATTCTGCATGTGGTATTATATGTAATGGAGCTTATAAAAGGCTGGAAGGAATTCATTGTAATGTAAGATCTAGAGGTGAGCGGTGAAGGCTCACTTGGTCGGATTGGCCAGGGTTTTGGCCAATGCTAATAAGATCTTATTAGGTTGGGTTTTTCCCCGGATTTAGGGTTTTTCAGGATAAACATTTGTGTTTATGTGTTTATGGTTGTTGCTGGTTATTTTTATATTTATTCCTCTCAATAATTATTTATGTTATGCAGTAAATTTCTTAACAACTGGTATCAGAGCCAGATATTTGCTTCAAAAGGATTCTTTGATGCCAAGGGTTTATAGTGCCTGATGAGATCAATGCAGCATTTTTACAGATCTGGGTCTGAAAATAATGGTTGAACAATCGTACGTGGAAGAACATCGAGGAGAATGTGCAGAATATAGTGTCGTAACTGCCAGGGATAGCAATGCATTTGTGATATTTACTAGTTTGGAACATGCTGGCAAATTGTTCGGGATTCATGCGGCATAATGGAGCTTATAAAAGGCTGGAAGGACTTCATTATAATGTAAGACCTAGAGGTGAGCAGTGAAGGCTCACTTGGTCGGATTGGCCAGGGTTTTGGCCAATGCTAATAAGATCTTATTAGGTTGGGTTTTTCCTGGATTTGGGGTTTTCTCGGATAAACATTTGTGTTTATGTGTTTATGGTTGTTGCTGGATATTTTTATATTTATTCATCTAAGTAATTATTTATGTTATGCAGTAAATTTCTTAACAAAATAGCTAAGGAAAGTTCATCAACAGGTAGGGAGAACATAGACTCCCCACAGCAGAGTGTGCGGGGACGATAAAACTTCCAAAATGACAATAAGTATAGACTGTCATCTGTCAGGACTTCAAGAGAGGCATAGAGGTTGGGATTCTGCATATAACACAATATGGTGGCAAGTGTAGCCAGGAAGGAACGTGTCGAGTGTAAATAGAAAGGGACATGCAGGCATGTACAAGGGAAAAGGCTCATATATGGAAACCTCTCATACCTGTTAAATGTCAAAAGGACTGGCATACGCACCTGCAAGTGGATGATAGGTTTGCCATGGGATGTAAATGGTGATTGGTTGCTATTGCGGCGCTCCTCCACTCAGATCGCCGTGATTCACAATGGGTGAATAAATTTCATCCATATCGTTTCTTCTCGACACCTCCACATTATCAAACATTAATTCCGACATCCACATCGTTTCTGCTCGACACCTCCACATCATCACACAATAATTCCGACATCCATATTGTTTCTTCTCAAGTACTATATTACCTTGGATGATTCTAGAGAAACAACACCGAATGACGTAGGATGATTCTGGATGGATAAGGTTTAAATAACAATAAATTGCAAAGTGAAAATTGAAAACTTACTTTCGGTATGGTTTGGAGGTTATAGGTGTACAATTTTCATGTTTCAATGGGATCCTCAATCTCTAGTGATAACTAAGTAGAACAACTAGAACAACATTATGTTTCATATATGATCCCACATTTGTAATTTAAGGTGGCCATATAAATTTGTAACCTTTTCTTTAGCTTAGCATATTTGATTTAAACATTATTCACTTTTAAAATGTGTTTTCCTAAATGTATTTGATTTGGAATTTATGCCCATTGATTTAGAATTTATTTCCATTCTTTAGATTAGGATATTGATTTAACGTTTATTCACATTTTCTAGCTATGAGAATGTTTAAAAGGCATACATGAACATCCATATGTTTTTTTGTATAATGAGCGAGTGTGATTTACGTTTGCTTTCTATTCTAAAATCCCCTATCCCATAGAAAGAAAAAGGATCTTTTATTATTCTTGACAATGGAGATTGAGGGGATACTTGCTCTAAGGAGTAAACTTGAGTCTTTGGTATGTTTAATAATTTTTTAAGTGATTAAGGAATGGTTTGATAGGGTTTAATTATTATTATTTCAGTATCAACATGACTTTTTTTGGGTTTAATTATTATTATTTGAGTATCAACATGATTTTTTTTCGTCAGTCATATCTAGGCTCCAATTTTTTTTTGATTCTTTACAATATTTTTTTTCTAAAGATGTTGTTGTAATATAAATAGTTTTGATAAATTAGATAGTTATAAAAAATGTTATAAAAATAGAAAAACAAAAAATACAATAAAAGAATGAAAATATCAAAATTGTTGCAAAAAATATGAAAAGAAACCTCATCAAAAGAAAAATAAGTGCACAAGTGAGCAAGCTTGATCCGAATTGGATCCATGAAAAATAATCAAGATGCCATAACTGTATCCGAACAGGATATACTTAGAATTTGTGAAAAAAGAGTGATCAGGAAGACCTCTGACAGTGGTAGTTGCAGCCAGCGAGGAACGACCAGGACCTCGGTCAAAGCGCGCTGACCGAGGCCCATGGAGACTGCGCAGGAGGCAAAAATAGCACTTGGGAAGCCTGGATTGGGAAAAGGAGACCATTTCTGATGCGCGGGAAAACCCCTCGAGAAGGAAAAAGCCCCAAAGTGCTCAGTTGCATGGAAGCCAGGAAACCGTGGGAAAGCGTTAAGGTGAAAGGCGGGTATTGCACTCCAAAACTGGCAGTGTATCGAGGGCACCCTTGGGCGGTAAGTGGATTTGGGGAAAAACGAGTGATTCCATTCAGTGCCCGACGCGTGGCAGGCGGATGAGAGAGAAAACAACTGCTCATCACACGCTAACGGTCGAGCAAGTCAACCGTGAGAAATGAGCGAATGTCGTAGGATCTGGGCGCTCCAGATCTGATAGCGGAGATCGCACCCGATGGAGGAACTGGATTTGACAGGGGATTAACCCGCGACATAAAGAATCCTGAAGTCTGATTTGATGCTGAGATGATGGATGAGTCATTCCACAGTGTAATTGAAAAACCAAACCGACGAGAAAGAGCTGGTGCAGTTCGCGAGAGGACAAGTGGCCACTCCCTGTGAGCTGTTGACAATGATGCAGAGACAGGGAACTCCAACGGAGCAGTAGCAGGCGATCCAACGGGGGCGGAAGAGGAAGTGAACAGTCAGAGACAGATTGGATTTAAAGCCATGAACAGATAGAAAACAGAGGACACCGAGAGGAGAAGAGAACGAAGACAGAGAAAAGAAGAGATAGTGAAGAAAAAAGCAAAAAGATAGAGGGCCGAGCTGACTTGCAGCAAAGGAAGCATCGAGCAGATAGATAGCTTGAGAGGTTCAAGAAATCCCTGAGAGGATCTGTTGGGAATTGAGTACCACATTGGGCTCCTCCCATTAAAGACCAGAGAGGTCAAGACTTGGAGAGGAAAAGAGTCTGTGCACTCTAGTAGCATGGGGAATCCAAGAACCACCCTGCCAAACAATTCTGTTTCAGGAAAATAAAATTGAGCTCCTCATTGTAATTCTTTGCTTTAAAGACACAATAAAAGAAGGCCACCACTAAAAGCTAGACCGGAGATGTAGCCTTGGAGAATAGGGTGAACTCCTTATTAATTGTTGTGTTCTTATATTTGCTTACGGTGTTTCTCTTACTGTTTTCCATTTTCTAGTGTCTGTGTGTTTTGAAATCTGTCGATCCGTTGCCTAAAATGACATACACAGACACTAGCACATGAGTTTGTAATACCTTCATTCATTAATAACTTAACTGAGGTCACTCAAGAGTGATTTTTAGATCAAGTGGTATTAGAGCACTAGGCTGTAAGGTTAGACAATCTTGTGTTGGTTTAGCTATTGAATGCTCACTAGATCAAAGCTCAAATTAGGAGAAGGAGAGTTGTTCGAATCTAATCCTAAAATTGGGAGAGTCTATCCTCGAAAGGCAATGTCAGAGGAAGGTTCTATGGGGCCAGACCCTCAATTCATAGAAAGTTTCCTAGCCATAAAGTCCATGGTAGAAGAAATGGATAGGGACTTTAGAAAACATAAGGATGAAGATTCATCGGGCTCTAAGCAAGACAAAGGAGAAGATGAGTCACATTCCCATGACCACTCAAAAGGCAAAGGGAAAGAGGAAAGCTTTCTCACACCTCCTGATAGCACTAAAAAGAAAGCATCTTTTATCAAACTAGATGTCAAATTTGATTTACCTATATATGATGGAGAGTTAAATGAAGAAAATTTGGACAATTGGATTAGAAAAATTGATGTGTATTGCAAAGTGCAAAATATTGACTCAGAAAAGAGCAATATTTAACTGGCAAGCTTACGCCTTGGAGGCACTGCCTTGGTTTGGTGGGAAGGCAAAACCCAAGATGATATGAAAAGACATGGTAAGACTATCTCTGTCTGGAGTGAATTTGTTTCTGCAATCAAAAAGTAGTTCTATCCATTGGCCTATATGCAACAAGCCATGATGAGTTGGCAGACTCTTCGATAGTTGAAAGGGCAAAGTGTGCAAGGGTACACTCAAGAATTTAGAAAGAGAGAATTGATTCTAGGAATCTCATTAGACTCACCAGAGACTCTATTGAAGTACATTGTTGGTCTACACAGCTACATGAGGCACACCATCCTTATGTTTAATCCCACTAGTATAGATGAGGTATCTGTACAAGCTACTCATTTAGAAGCTAGAGGAAAGAATGGAAGTCTAGAAGTTGGGTGACCATCCCAACCCACTGCAAGCAAGAGCAAGGAGAAAAGAAAGCAGAAATGGAAAGCAAGGAAGGCTAACACTACATAGAAAAGTAAGGCTTCATGCACTCACTGTAAAAAGGATGGGCATGATGATGAGCACTGTTGGATTCTGCATCTAGAGTTGAGACCTAAGAAGTTCAAGGGCAAGAAGAAGAAGACTGTTGCATCTATTAAAAAAGATTTGGAGTCAGACTTAGGAGATGAAACAACCATTGCAGCCACAGGTATAAAAGGTAAGAATTCTGAAGCATCTACTAGTAATTCTGCACAATCTACCATTGATGAAGAAAATGAGAGAAAAAGACATGAGCTTTTTCATATTCGAGTTATTTCCAAACATCAAAAGATTTATACTTTTTTTGATAGGGGCTCACAAGTAAATTTAATTTCTGAAGCAATTGTAAAGAAATTGGGATTAGCAACTACACGTCACAAGAAACCATACCCATTAGGATGGTTGAATGATAAAACATAACTACAAGTGACTAGACAGTGCAAACTCAAGTTTTCTTTTGGGTCAGCATTTGTAGATGAGGTTGAGTTAGACATAATTCCTTTAGATATATGTGGAATTGTTTTAGGAAGTCCTTACTTGTATGATAGGAAAGCTATTTTCTATAGAGCCGAGAACAAGTATCTACTTGTCAAAGATGGAACCGAATACTTTGTAAGATCTCATAAGCTCAAGAATAATTATATTGTCATAAACTCAAGGCAGATGAAAAGAATGATAAATTCATGCAAATAATTCTTACTGATGGTTGTAAAGGAAAAGAAACCTGATAAAACCAATGTATTTGAGGGCCATAATGCTAAACAAAAAGTTGATTTAGAAAAAGGTTGTTTCAGAGTATGATATCTTGTTTCAAGAACCTAAAGGTCTACCACCCAAAAAGGAAATAGTGCATGACATTATTTTATAGCAAGATGCTCCACTGCCTAACATTGGAATGTACAGGTTGTCTGCTTTAGAGAATGCTAAAATCAAGAAGCAAGTGCAGGAGTTGCTCAAGAAGGGGTTCATCAGGCCTAGCACATCACCATGTGGGTCACCAATCGTTTTGGTGAGAACGAAGGATGGCTCATGGAGAATGTGCATTGATTGCCTAGCACTCAATAAGATAACAATAAAAAATCGTTATCCCCTTCCTCGCATAGATTATATTTTAGATCAATTGAAGGAAGCTATTTATTTCTCCAAGCTAGACTTGCACAGTGGATACCATCAGGTCAGAGTTGCAGAACAAGACACATGGAAGACTGCTTTCAAAAAAACTAGGGATTGTATGAGTGGCTGGTTATGCCTTTTGGCTTAACTAATGCTCCTGCTACTTTCATGAGATTAATGAATGATGTACTCAGACCTTTTCTTGATGATTTTGTTATTGTGTATCTGGATGACATTCTGATTTTTAGCAAAATGTGGGAAGAAAACTTAAAGCATGTTAAGCAGACATCAGATGTTTTGAAAAGAGAAAAACTTCATGTTAAACTCTCAAAATGTGAATTTGGCAAAACATCTCTAAATTATTTGGGTCATATAATATGGGGTGGTGAATTGAAGATAAATCCCTCTAAGGTGGCAGTCATTGTAAACTGGCCTAAACCCAAATCTACTACAGAAGTTAGAAGCTTCTTAGGAGCAGCACATTATTGGAAGAAGTTCATTTCTAACTTTTCCTCAATTGCAGCTCCCTTACATGCTTTAACAGGATTGAACAAGATGTTTCAGTGGGGAGGCAAATAGCAGAAAGCCTTCAACACCTTCAAAGAAAAGATTAGTACAACACCTATACTAACACTGCCTGATCTTCAAAGACCATTTGAGATCCAAACAGATGCCAACAACTATGCCATGGGAGCAGTGTTGACATAACATGGTAAACCCATATGTTATCATTCTGAGACTTTTAATCCTGCAGTAGTTAACTATCCTACATATGATAAAGAATTGTATGCATTAGTACAGAGTGTGAAAAAGTGGAAACATTACTAAATGGGCAAAGAGACAGTAATACATATTGATCATCAACCACTTCAATATCTACACTCCCAAACTAAGTTGCAGAAATCAAGACACTACAGATGGATGGGTTTTCTACAACAGTTTCATTTAGTCATCAGATATAAAAAGGGCATACGTAATAAAGTTGTAGATATGTTATCTAGACCCATTATAAATGCATCTACTATGCTTAAGCATAATTATGTGCTACATGAAAGCTACATTGAACAATATGCTCAAGATATAGACTTTAAAGATGTATATGCAACTTTAAGTCAAGGCAAACGAGTAGAAGAATTGGATTATCATGTAAAGGACCGACTCTTATACCATTGTGGGAAGTTATGCATTCCACAAACTGAAAGAGTAAAGATAATTAGAGAAGCACACACTTTTCTGATATCAGGTCACTTTGGGATAAGTAAAACAGTTGCACAACTGCAAAGATTTTGTTATTGGCCAAAAATGAATGAGACAATTTCTAGATATGTAAGAGGGTGTACTATGTGTGCTAAAAGCAAGCCCAACAATAGGAAACTAGGCTTGTACACTCCATTACTAGTTCTCACCCTTGGGAAAGTGTGTCCATGGATTTTGTTGGAGGACTACCTAAATCTAGGAAAGGTCATGATTATCTATATGTTATTGTGGATAGGTTCAGAAAAATGTGTATTTTGATACCTTGTAATAAACAGATTACAGTTGAACAAACTGCAAAACTATTCTTTGAACATGTATGGGTTCATTTTGGACTACCCACTTCCATTGTATCTGATCGAGACACCCGATTTGTGGGGAAGTTTTTGTCAAGTCTGTGGGAACTGATGGACACCAAATTGAAAAAAAACACATATTTTCATCCACAAACTGATGGCCAGACAGAAGTAGTTAATAGGACAGTGATCCAGTTACTAAAAGGATATTGCAGCAAACATCCTAAGCTTTGGGATGAACATTTGTGTTATGTGCAGCATGCTTACAACAGAGCAAAACATTCTTCTACACAGAGATCTCCTTTTGAGACCTGTTTTGGTTTCACACCAAGGTCTCCTTTGGATTTTGTCTTTGGTAAAGATACCACAGTTGAGGGACACAGTGATGTGGATAGGGCAACTAGGTTCATTGAACAAATCCAAGAAATCCACCAGGCAGTACAGGAACAACTGGAAAAGAGCCAAGCCAAATACAAGGCAAGGCATGACAAGCATCATATGGAGCATAGTTTCCAAGTTGGTGACCAAGTCTGGCTGTATATCAGCAAGGACAGGATGCAAGGTGAAGGTAAAAAGCTAAAGCCCATCAGGTATGGACCCTTTAAAATACTTGAGAAGATTGGTGAAAATGCTTTTCACCTTGATCTACCAGCTTATATGCACATCTACTCAGTCGTGAATGCAAATTGCTTGAGATTGTTTGAACCCTCACTAATTGAGGATCCCGAAGAGCAGAGTCAATTGCCTTCTATTGATGACCTGCTACCTGAATATCTTAATGAATTACAGGAAGACATAGTTCTGGACAGGAAGGTGAGGACGACGTGCAGAGGAGATGTTGAGTACTTCAGAATTGGGCTCAAGGGTTCAAAGCCGAGCAATGCAAAGTGGATAGAGATTGGACAAGTGAGACAATTATACCCTCACTTAGTCGATGCTTGAAAATCAACTTTTGGTGGTCTAAAATCTTTTTCAGTGGGAAGGTCGTGATCTGAATGGGATCCATGAAAAATAATCAAGATGCCATGACTGTATCTGAACAGGACAGACTTCGAATTTGTGAACAAAGAGTGGTTAGGAAGACCTCTGACAGTGGCATTTTGCAGCCAGCGAGGAACGACGAGGACCTCGGCCAAAGCACGCTGACCGAGGCCCATGGAGACCGTGCAGGAGGAAAAACTGGCACTTGGGAAGCCCGGATCGGGAAAAGGAGGCCGTTTCTGATGTGCGATTAGCACTAATCGCACATCGCTGGGCAAAACCCCTCGAGAAGGAAAAAGCCCCAAAGCGCTTGGTCACATGGAAGCTGCAAAACCATGGGAAAGTGTTAAGGCGAAAGGCGGGTCCCGTGCTCCAAAACCGGTAGTATATCGGGGGCACCCTTGGGCGATAAGCGGATTTGGAGAAAAACAAGCGATTCCATTCAGCGCCCAACGCGTCACAGGTGGATGAGAGAGAAAACCACCGCTCATCGCGTGCTAATGGTCAAGCGAGTCAACTGCGCGAAATGAGCAAATGTCGTAGGATCTGGGGGCTCCAGATCTGACGGCAGAGATCGCGCCCGATGGAGGAACCAGATTTGACAGTGGATTAAGAAGCAGCATAAAGAATTCTGAAGTCCAATTTGACATTGAGATGACGGATGAGTCATTCCACAATGTAACCGAAAAGCCGAATCGACGAGAAAGAGCTGGCGTAGTTCGCGAGAGGACAAGTGGCCACTCCCTGTGAGCCGTTGATGATGATGCAGAGACAGGGAACCCCAAGTGAGTAGCAGCAGGCGATCCGACGGGGGTGGAAGAGGAAGTGAACAGTCAGAGATAGATTGGATTTAAAGCCATGAACAGACAGAAAACAGAGGACACTAAGAGGAGAAGAGAACGAAGACAGAGAAAAGAAGAGACAATGAAGCAAAAAGCAGAAAGACAGAGGGCCGAACTGACTTGCAGCAAAGGCAACATCGAGCAAATAAACAGCTTGAGAGGTTTAAGCAATCCCTGAGAGGATCTGTCGGGAATTGAGTACCACATTGGGCTCCTCCCATTAAAGACTAGAGAGGTCAAGACTTGGAGAGGAAAAGAGTTTGTGCACTTTAGTGGCATGGGGAATCCAAGAACCACCCTGCCAAGCAATTCTGTTTCAGAAAACTCAAATTGAGCTCCTCATTGTAATTTTCTACTTTAAAGACACAATAAAAGAAGGCCACCACTGAAAGTTGGACTGGAGATGTAGCCCTGGAGAATAGGGTGAACTCCTTATTAATTGTTGTGTTCTTGTATTTTCTTACTGTGTTTCTCTTACTGTTTTCCATTTTCCAGTGTCTATGTATTTTGCAATCTGATCGATCTGTTGCCTAAAATGACATACACACACACCAACACATGAGTCTGTAATACCTTCATTCATTAATAACTTAACTGAGGTCACTCAAGAGTGATTTTCAGATCAAAGCTCAAATGCCACTTGAAATAAATTGTGTTTAATCATGATCAAACATGTTTAACTTTATGTTTTAGGATTAGAAAATAATTCAACAAAACTGTTTAATCTTGGTTGAAATTAGAAGATATGATAGATTAGCAGAAAAAGTGACCAAAGCATTTAACCTTGGTCAATGGCATTTTATGCACTAGAATAGGGTTACAAGTTTCTTTAGGAAATAAAAAGGGAATGCTTGATCAAATGCGCCTTTAAGATTATTAATCATGCTTTGATTGATTTATTTTTGTTAAAAATAAATTAATCATGTCATTTAAACATGATTAACGCCATGTAATAAGCATTAAACTTGAGTTTTATTTTTACGTCAGGAGATGATTTGACGTTTTGTCATTTTTCAATATCCAAAGGGCACTTTTCAACAACCATGATTTTACCCATCCAGATTAATAGCGGGGAAACCAATTCGTACCCCCTCGTCCCATTTCACATTAACACCGCGGGGGTCCCAAAAATGGCATTTCTTTTCCCAAGCCCCACGCAACCTGACACTCTCTCATGAATTTTCACCGCCCTCGTCCTAAACCGCTTACCATCGCCCCCCCCCCCCCCCCCCCCCCCCCCAAAAAAAAAAAAAAATTTGCTTATTGCTCCTCCACTCCTACCAACGGTCACTACATCACCTCCCACACATTTCCCTCCACTAGTCACATATTGCCACATGTCCATCTATCATTCGCCCACATCTATTCCTGTTATCATTTGTTTGTTACACGCTATCCGTTACCATATTCCCATTACCCATTAATACACCTAAATCCTGCTTGGTAACGGTTCCATCGCAACGACAATCTATCAAGGCCTATAAAATGACCTTGACTCATTTCACGCGATTCCCCTACCCATTTTGATTACTATTTTCAAATTACAGGTATTGTTTTAAGTTTTTGCACTCCTACTATTCAACACCTATCAATTTCGGCAATTCAGAGCCCAGATACCCTTGACAGAGATTGATTTGCTTATCCAGGTACCTATTCAAGCCAAATTTTTTCCTTTGATATCATTCTCTTTCTCAAAATCCTCCGTCATGGCACCAAAGGAAAAAACTTAATCTTCTAGCCACAAAACAAAAGGTGACGATAACCCTAAGACCTCTGTTACCCTAGACCTAGATCACATGCCATTAGCCGATCAATACTTCAAGATTGCTGACACTGAATATGAATTCGACTTGTTTGAATTACATCATTGGTTAAAGAAAAATTACCTAGTCCAACAAGACAACATTAATCTTTGGGAATCCTTATTACCTATTTTTATCTTTCCATAGAGACATTATTTCCCTGATCTGGTGAAGTGGTGTCAAGCCAGGTACAATCCACTGCACAAAACCATTGTGGCTTAGAATGAAGACATTCTGATTTCATTTACACCTGAAACCATAAACTAGATTTTGTTGATTCCTCAAAATGACTCCCTTAGCCATGTTTTTATAGATGTTATAATGGACCCGTATCATAAGTTAACCTTTCCTCAGAGAGCCCAAATTTTTGAGATTTTTCTCCCAGAAGACTCTCAGCTTCATAAGAAAAATCCCCCTTACCCAACTTCTATGTTCCCAGAGAAAGCCAAGCAAATAATTGTCTTAGTTTCTTGCCTTTTAGGGTATCCATCAGACCAGTGGGTAGATGAGACTATCTTAGGCTTTCTATCAATTTTCTCCAATGAGCACAAGCCAGCATTCATATACAATTTTAGCCAATTTTTGGCTGATAATATGCATGAACAAATGATGAAGATTACTACAGAAGGCATATTTAATTATGCATCTGTACTAGTTTACATGTTTCTTTTTCAGTAGGGAGATAAGTTTCCAATAACTCTACATAGGAAAGATGATCAGGGCATCAATCAAGCAGTGACACAGTGGACTTCGTTAGTCAGGAGAAACTCAATAGAGTTTAAGTTTGCAGAATTCATTGACAGTTTTGTTCATACAGTTGCAGGGCTTCTTAGCAGTCAGAATGAGCCAAGGATTAGTGCAGAAATTAAAAGGGTTTTACACTTGAGTGAGAAGACAAAGACTGGACACTGGTATTTATACCAGAATTATACAAAAATAAGAGTATATGGATGTGAGATAGGTCCCTATAAACTTCCTAAGTATGTTCCAATGAGGATTTTCTCTCTGGAATACATAAGGAAGATGATCAACATGGATGAAATCCATTTTGTTTCAGGGAAAAGGAAATCACAATACAAGATCAAAACTCAAGTAGGACCATTCATATACAATACTAGAACAATAAGAGATGTGGCAGACTCAATCCTCAGGAAATTCAACTTTCAGCCTAGTTTCACCTGGGCATATGATCCATTCAATATTATTTCTAGGTTAAGGGTGGAACTCAAAACCACACCTTATAATCATACCCCCAGACCAGAGATCGAAAATTTTATTAATTAGGACCAGTTGGAGGATAATACATTACAGGAAGCATAAGAGCAGATTTTGTGTATAACTACCCTCCACACTCCACTACATCAATATAAATAGGGAAAAAGGCTAAGAGAAGAAAATTCATCTCCAACATGTACAAAAATAAGTGCTCAAGAATTCATTATTCAGTAGAAGAAGCTGAAGACACAGTTCAAAGATGTCACCATTCAAAATCAGGAAGAGAAACATACTATTGTTATGAGTGTTTTATAGTTTTCCATAGGGTCAGAAGAACACCTCCTTGGCACCCCATCCTCTTCGATCTCACTGAATCCTCATCCAAATAGTAGTTAACAGAATTGGGTGAACTTGATGATTCCAATATCTTCAACAAGCTTTTGCAGATGTGGCAAAAAAATGAAACACTAAAGGCCAACACCTATGCTTATTTTTGGGTGCAAACTTCTACCTCCCAGCATAGGTTGTTAACAACATTTGACACTGAAAAAGGAAGAATGAAAATGGCATTCTTACAGGCTCAAGTACCATCTCCAAAAAATTTCGTAGATTATAAGAAGACTATTTTCTCATTTGATGCAAAGTTAATACATCCCATTGATCATATGAATATGCATAGAAAGTCTAGAGAAATGATTTTCTTCACCACGAAAAATACTTCCATAGAGATTTCAAAGTTAATGACATCTCTCACAAATGTCCAAACTCAGTTGAAATTGGAGAAAAATTCTTCATTATCAAAGGATACCAAAATCAAAACACTAGAAGATTTGGTGATCAAGCTGGGTTATGATCCTAGTGATGTCAAAGTAGTGGAGGAGATCATCAAGAAGAAGAATGCAGATATTGCAGTGCTTAGGAAATATTTGAAGTTACCTTCTGCAGAAGATCCATTGACAAAAGAGATTGAAGAAAGTGAAAAACATAAAGAAGACATGCTCAAACTTATCATTGAGTAAAATATGCAGATGAAGGAGATGGAGGAACAAATTGAGAAAATCCTTAAGGAAAAAGAAGAGGCTACACAATTAATTAAAGCTCCAGTGACAACCATACGAATCACAGTTGTAGACACAATAGGAGATTTGACATCAACACCTGATGATTTTAATAGAGTTGTGTAGGACCTATCCCTTCAGAGAAAAGAAAATGACAGGCTTCGGCAAAAGCTCAAGAATATAGAAGCGCTAAAAATAAAATATGGTTCTCTTTTAGTACTATTTTAGTAAATTAGTTCAAATGTTTCTAGAATCCATATTTTTGTATAAATAAGTAGTGATTCGATGTATTAAGGGTTGAACCTTTGCATGAGTTTCTTCTAAAGCAGAATTGTATCACACTGAAATTGCTTCACATTAATGAAAGGATTCTACATTTTCTTCGAACAACTTGTTACTTTGTGAGTTTGTCTTAATGTTTTCACTTATTTTTTGATATTCTACATGTATTTAAGTTTTATGAAGATAATTGGGAAAGAGAAAACTAAATATTAGTTTATCTTAAAGCCCCTTGAAGTTATAATCTATTTTAGGGAATGCTTTATTGGGCTATTTGACTTTATAAGCTCCTATACATTTATAAATTGTCAACCATTTTCATAAGGTTAAATACATTTTTTGGGTTGTAAACATTATTTACTTGCATGCTTTCTTATGATTAACTAAAAATTCAGTCCGAATAATTAGGAAATCACAGCCTCTTACAATTCTTCCCTTCCATACACTTTAAATCAAATTATTGTTCAGAGGTAAAGAATCAACCCTTTCATAATATGCAGTACTAATAAGGTTTAAGCACCTACCTTAACCTTCTCATCACATTGGTCATCAAAAAAACTTTTAAAACAACAAAACATTTTAGATGCTCTGGAATAATGAATTAACCTAGAATTATCTCAGAGGACAACATTAGATTGGCGTCGTTGTCGCGGAACGAAAATTGAATTATTTTTCCCTGGATCAACGATAAAATTTTTCCTTTAAGGTGAATAAAGGAATAGTAGGTTAAAATCTTTCACCTGGTGACTTCACAAACCCGAACTGGCTCCTTCAAGACACATTAGGTCTCATTTTGGCTATGAAAATGTTTCTCCATTATCTCATCTAGAGAGATTGGTAAGAGAAGCCTCTTTAAGAAGAGGACTTGAAACTTCTTCCTCTTTTTCTGTACCACTACAACCTGAAGATATTTCAGCCTGTGATCCCTTTAGGTCTGTTCTATCTCCATTAGGTTTGGCTGACTTAACACCTAGGGTTTTAGAACTATTATCCAAAGGAGTTGATCTGCAGCCAAGTCTTTTAGTCCATTCACTAGAATCATATCAAATTCTTGGAATACCTTCAGATTCACCTAAGTCAAAAAAGGAATTGGATGTACATTTACCTGAGTTAAAACCTACTGATTTTATCTCTCCCACTCATTATACTTTTCCATCTACTTCTGCCCAACCTGAGGAAAATTTTTCTATATATTCAAATACTTTGTTTGAAAAAAAAAAAGTTGAAACAAAGGTCTACAAGTTAGTCGTCAAAAAACCTTTTAAAACTTTAAGAAATCCTCCACCCTCTTTTCCTCCACCTACTTTTACACCTCCATCTTCACCTACAACTTCATTGTCCTCTACCTCATCTTCTACTACATCTTCTACTGATTCATCTTCATATTCAAGTATGGATGCTTTTCAACCTATTGTTCAAGCTAGGTATGCTGCTTTACAACTTCCTAATATACTCAATAATTTTCCTGGTGGGTATTTAAAACACCTACCTAGGTTTAATGGAGAAACTGGTTTGTCTGTTGAAGACCATTTAGCTGCCTTCTTGGAATTTGTTGATAACATGAACGTTGAACATGAAAATGTGTATATGAGATTGTTTCTTCAATTACTAGAAGGCAATGTCAGAATTTGGTTTAGACAACTAAGAACTGATTCTATCCAATCTTGGAATGAATTAACTACCATTTTTAAAAATCAATGGGGGGTTAAGAAGGATCCTGTCTATTTTCTCACATAATTTGAAGAACTGAAAAGAAACCATGGTGAGCTAGTGGTTGATTTCATAAAGTGATTTAATAAATTTTATTATAAAATGCCACCTGATTGTAAACCACCAGTAGCAGTAGCCAAAGTTAGATTTTCTAAAGGATTTGAAGATGATTTTACAGTTATGCTTAGGGAAAGGGAATCTCATACCCTAGAAGACATGCAAACAAATGCCATATAAGTTGAAGCCAATAGGTCAGCGTCAGCTAAACTCAAAGCCAAGGTAGAAAACGCTAAAAGGAAAATGAAAGCCAAGGAAGAAGGTACTTCCTCAAAAACTAAAAATGAAGATCAAAAGATAGATGAAATCAATTCATTGTTTAGAAACCTTCCAAATAGAATTTCAAAAATAGAAGCTCAGCATAGAACAATTCAACAAACTACTGTTAGACCTCAAACTCAATTTAGGAGAGCTTCCCAACCCCAATTTTTGCAAAGACAAAATGTTGATCAATAAATTCAACCACCATTAATGATTGATGGTCAGCAACCTGAAGACACTAGCCCTTTGATTACTGAGGATATAAATAATCTTGATCATTCATCTGTACAAAATGTTGTTGTCTCTCTTCCTTTAAATCAATTTTGTCAGCAAGATGAAGAAGACTCACAAGTTTCTTAATATCAAGCCTTTTCTAAGTTTTTAATTGCAGAGTTGAATAGGAGATATGACTTAAGAGCAAGGTCAGGGCCTATTAGACCTCCCAAAAATCCCATTATAAATGAACCACAAATTAAATCTACTGAATCTCAAAAAACAACAATCCAACCATTGAATCAGTCAAATGAAACAACTTCAATTGATAAAACTGTTTTAACCACTTTCAATGTTGAAAAGGAATTAGAAAGAGTCAAAATACTTATTCCTTTATATGAACTTTCAAAGAATCCAGGATACAAAAATCAAGTTTCTAAATGGATCCAGTCATCAAGTGTTGATGTTGAAGGAGATGTAATAAGTTTACAAGATGAAAACCCTTCAGTAGTATTTGGTCCCAGCTCAGATATGATTGATGAAAATGTACCACCTTTCTATGTTACTCTAAAATTTCATAATTTCTTATTCTACAACTGCATGTTAGATTCTGGAGCCTCCCATAATATGATGCCAAAGGTAATCATGGACCAACTTCAATTAGAGGTTACCCGAACTTATCATGATCTATATACTTTTAATTCCAAGAAAGTACCATGTCTTTGACTTATAAAGGATTTAGTGGTAACCTTAGCTCAAATCCCTATTAAGAGTGTGGCATTATACATTGTAGTTACTAATATCCCTCCTAAATTTGGCTTATTATTATCAAGATCATGTTGTGCCAAATTAGGAGGAAGTCTTCAAATCGACATGTCTTATGCTACTATTCCTGTATATGGGGGTGAGCATCTCAGATTATACAGAGAAGTAAGATTCATGAATACCGTTTGCAAATCAAATCAAGCAAGAAATCATTCCATTTATGCAGTAGATCAAGACTTTGGATGTTTTGAATTATCATCAAATAACTTACAAAAGACTCAGTTTAATATTGAAAACATTGTAGAAAAACCAAAGACCATTAAGAATGACATTTGGAGGTTATACTTTGATAGATCTTATTCAAAGGAAGGAGATGGAGCTGGTATTGTACTAGTTTCACCAGACAAAGAGAATATAACTCAATCCTATAAGCTTGAATTTGATGTGACAAATAATGTAGCAGAGTATGCAGCCTTCCTTCTAGGATTGGAATTAGCCAAAATTCTTAAAGTGAAAAATATAAGTGTATTCCATGACTCAGAGCTCATTATTAAACAAGTAAGGAATATTTGTCAAACAAAACATCCTAGACTTAGATATTATAGAAATGAGGTATGTGATTCAGTGGATAATTTCTCCAAGTATTTAACATCACTGCTATTCCAAGGGATGAAAATATTCATGCAGACTCTTTAGTTGTTTTAGCTAGTTCTTTTAAAATTCCTGATCAAATTCTTGTGCCATATCAAATTCAAGTTAAATATAGGCCTTCAATTCCTGACAAAGAAGAAGAAGCACAAGAATGATAAATGGCACCACATTGAGCGATCCCATGGAAAATTCCTTCGCTGTTTTCGGCTGCCAGAGAATGCAAAAGTGGAAGAGATAAAGGTGAGCATGGAGAACGGGGTCCTGACAGTGACAATGCTGAAGAAAGCAGAACCCCAACCTCCTCAACCAAAATCCATCGAGATCTCTGAGTGAAATTGATCCTGCTGTTGCAGTAGAGTGTTGTTACAGAATGTGTAGATGTGTGTCTTTAGCTGTCGTCCATTATCCAACCCAGAAAATAAACACCTCCATTCCCATTCCCAGTTGTTATATCGTTTACATTGTGTCTGTGTGTTGTGCACTTTTCAATAATATAATAAAAGGAGACCCAGGTTCAGGGCTTCTGTTGTGCTGTGTAAAAGGTTTTCATTAATTATTTGATCACCTTTGTTATTATGTTGTTTTTAAATCGGGATTTTGTTTACTCTATATATATATATATATCCAAAGTATAATTTTTATAATTTAAAATCATTCAAAATCTTTTTGGATATTGGTAATTTTGCAATTCTAACACATCTCTTTTACATTTTAGATAAAATTAATAGAAATATATATTTTAAAATATTTTACTCCCACTTTATTATGGTGATTGTTAATTTGTGAATAGTCTTTGTTATGATATGATGAACTAATACCATGGCTTATCAATACCACGTGACCAAAAAACTACAACTCATACCATATGATACTTGTTCATATGAGTTGTTAAATGGAATTTCAAGATGTATTGAACTATCCCAATAATGCCTCCTAGAATGATGCCTTCCACCAAGACTTCCTTTAATCAATCAATATACTTCTTCCTTTAATCAATCAATATACTTCCTTAACAGAGACGGGCAGATACAGGCAATCAATATCCTTCCTTAGCAGAGACAAGCAGATACACGCAGTGACCTTCCTTTTAAAATCAATATCCTTCCTTTATAGAGAGAAATATTGAAGAAGTAAACTCCAACGGGTTAAGGTGGATCTAGCTCTGGTTTTTTTTTAATTAATCAATTTAATTAAAACAACAAAAGGCATAACTACTTTGAAGATAAAGCTAAACTATGGTTTAGTGTATCATATTAAGAATATTCTAGAATATTCCACGGAGATAAATCCATACCTAATAATTATTGATAATTAAATTAAAATTTTGGAAGCCTTCTTCCAAAATAAATATGCATATCCACATAATTAAACTCCAAATAAAATAGGAATAATCAACCCTAGAAGAAAATTGTTAGAGTGGTCTTAGTAAACTTGACTTGGTCAAGTTACCAGTAGTTTATGAGCACCCATTGCTTTGCCTATGATATTTATTTTTAATGAAGTCTATTTAAAGGCAAAATGTCTCCATGTTAATTTGTCTTGGTGGCCATTGGGATCACAACAACCATGTCTTTAGACACCACCACTTCTCTCGATGCTTTATGATCTTAACAATTGGTATCAAAGCTATAGTGGTAATTATAAGATCCTAGTGAATATGAGAGCCTAGAGTTGAGCGTGAAGTATGGATAGCCAATAGAACGTGTGAAACAAAAAACACATCTGCATTTGGAGGAAAGTACAAAGAAGGATTGGTTGTGGTGTTGCATACAATGTGAAGTGTGTCTGCGTGGAGAGAAGCCAACCAAGGAAGGAGACAGAAAACATGTAAAGAGCGAAGTGTTGGCTTCAGGGGGGAACCTTTGTTTCCTAGGGTTTGTTTTGGCATAGTGGATGGAGAGATCTGAGTGTAGATTAGGAAAGCGATTGAAAGAAACATGGTTGATCTGAAGTTAGATAATGGGACACAACCTTGGAAAATTTGTCTCTCTGTAGGTGCACAAAGGGAAAGTTATCAAGTTGATGTAAGATTATGCAGACCAATGTGAACAAACTATAGGCTGGTGAATCACTGGATTGAACACCATCTTTGTAGCTGCGACAACTACCTGTAGCATAGAAATAACCATCGTGGCATCTCAAGCTATGACTGAGGTTGTTGTTCTTATGGGTTATGGATGAAAATCCATAGAAGAGTAGGCCACCATAGCTATATAGTCAGATTTCTAGGGTTACATGGCTCAAATGACATTAAGGGATTTGAAAGGGCTCTTGAGATTACAAGTGTTGCTATGAGGACATAATGTTAGAATAAAGGTGAATACGATTTTGTGTTACATGCAAGCACTTGTTAGGGTCTAGGCTTGTGTAAAGGCTCATCCTCTTCAAATGGATGAAGAAAGATTTGTTTTGATTGTAAACTCTACAAGAAAGGGGATCATGAGGTGATCCAAAGAAAATATGCATTAACAAAATGGTGGGATGGTAGTCTGTAAAATGTTGAAGAAGACTGGAATACTTCATTATGCAATTAGCATGTGTTTGTGAATGTGAATGAGCAGAAATTTGGATCCATGGGGCATAGGTTGGTTTTGAAGGTCATTAACTCATAGATGGCATGCTTGTGTATTTGGCAGTAGTGATGGAGAATGTTGAATTCTAGGCAAAGTGTCCCGCAGTGCTCATACACTATAGTGGTTTCTCCTATAGTTTGAGTATCTATTGTAGTAGGCATTTATAATGGATATTAGTTGGGTTTTCTTGAACAAGAATAGTGGGTTATGGCACCAAAAAGATACTAGATTGCATGTGGCTAGGTGCACTGAGTGCTTGTTGTTATTGTGAGATCCACATGGAGGATGATAAGGTCAAGTATCTCTTAATAACAATGGTAGTTAGGTGTCGTGCATGGGTTGAGATCTATTAATGGTTTAAGTGTTGTATAGAGAACCATTGGTAGATCAACATACATGATCTAAAGTGAACATTGCAAGTAGTGATTTTCTGATATAAGAGGAATGAGGCCATATGGTTGAGAAGGGTCTTATTGAGATAGGTAAAGTAGCATGGAAAACATGTTTTGGAGGCCATGGAAAAGCTACCTGGCAGAGCGTGTGTATGTGATGTGAAATAATGTGGTTGAAATGATAAAAGAGAATGATTCCCACTAAATTGATAGACGTTATGCTTGCTAATGAGAGATTGCGTGGACCAAGCAAGTGCAAGTTGTGTTGAAACGACGAATCAAGTTATGGACTAGGAAAGATATATATAGACAGGTGGTATAGATGATAGAAAGAATGAAGATGGAGTGGTATAGAGTGAAGGAGCCAACATGTGATGTGTGAAAACCCTAAGGGTTTTGGTCCAACTTGTGAAATCTTGTCATAGGTAGGTGTATTTTCTTGGGAAGTTATAAGCCTTGATGTTCGGGCAGACATGTTGCACGAGAGCACACATTGTTATAATACCTCAATACTTTGATAAGACATACATGCAGTGCAGTGGTGGATGGAGTCATAAAGTTGTGGAATGGGCCACTTGGACAGGTATTAGGCTAGTAGGTATACTAGTATCTTGGCTTGAGGGAGAGAATATGAAATCTCATTTGCGAGATGGTTAACAAATGGGACCAAGTTAATCTCCCTTAGAAAATTTAAGGAGGGGATTGTTATGGTGGTTCAGGTAAACTTAACTTAATCACTCGTGGTTTTTTGGCTCCGGGTTTATGGGCACCCATGGTTTTGCCTATGGTATTTATCGGTATTGTAGCATGTTTAAAGGCCAAAAAGCTTCATGTTAATTTGTACAAGTTATTGTAGCATGTTTAAAGGCCGAAAAGATTCATGTTAATTTGTACCAATGGTGATTGGGATCACAACAATTATGTATTTAGACACCACCCCTTCTCTAGATATTTTGTGATCTTAACAAAAACATGAATGGCATTGTTTGAATCTTAATAGTTTTATATCAACTTGAATATAAAAAAAATAAAAAAATAAATAAAATAAAAACAAAATAATATAAAATTATAAATCTCACTTTCTCCATAAATACTTTCTATTTTCCAATATAAAAAAATTGTAATTTGTTCAATTCTTAATATAAAATTAGAATGTCTCATATTAAAACAACTTAAATATATTCATAATCGGAAATCTATCCCAAACTAGATCAAAATTTTATCCCTATAAAACTATGTTAAATGTAAAGTTAGAATAGATTTTTGCATATTAATTATAATATAAACATACATGGAGAGGTATGCCATACATTTAAATTTGTTAAAGGAGAAAAACTTTACTTATCTAAATTAATTGAAATATTTCAAGAGCTTATTTTTGCTTTTGGATAAAGCAATGAAATATAAAATATCTTATTGTTAGAATATTTGAATGATGTGTTGCTTATTATCAAGTAGATATAAAAAATCTTTCATACATATTTAATATGAATTTGACACTTAATATATGAAAAATGGATTCAAATTCATTTTAATTTCAGATTTCCAAAAAAATTTATGATTAAAATATTTGAATAAGGTGTTACTTATTAACAAGCAGATATTAAAATTTTTCATATTTAATATGAATGTGACACTTCACATATTAAAGATAGATGCAAATTCATCTTAATTTTAAATTCTATAAAATATATGTTAATGAGTGTGATAGATATGTATACTCCACAAAAGGTTGACACATGGCATATTAAAACCCAACATAATTATATCAGAATGATATAAAGTATATCATGCATTGAAAAATATAATAAATCTTTTTTATATCATAATATATAGATACCTTAAAAAATATGTGTAAATTTATTATAATATTTAAAAATTTAAAAATGAATATAAATATAAATATAAATATGAGCAAGTAAATTTTGCCCAAAAAAACAATAGAAATTCAATTGGGTAAAAATCTAGTGAATTGTTTTTGGAAAACTAAACTATAGTTATTAATCTTCAAAATTTTAGGTCTCTACTCAAAGATAATCTCCGCGGATGCCGAAGCCCAGCCAGAATTTGAAAAAGCACATCGTGGTCATTACTGACTTGGGCGTGCTGCCCCAAGAAACACCAGATACCATGTAGGAAAAAACCATGAACATGAACAAGTCACAGGAATCTGTGAAGAAGCCCATTCTTATCGAGTGATGAGGAATTTTTTCTTATCGAGTGCGGATTCTGACAAAAAAATCGAACAGAAAACCTCTCCGTCCCTTGAATTCATGTCAAATTTTATGGTAGATTCGTAGCAATTATTTGATTCTAGCAGTAAAAGACAGCCGAAATCACATTCGATTCGATGAAAGCAAAAAGGATGAGTTCCTACCTTTATTTAGTTTTCATTTGATCAAACTAAAAGCTTAACTGAGTCTAACATTTATTACCGTTCCAGCTTCCAGAATTTTTGCTCTAATGGATATTTATCACTGGAAGCAAAGCAACCATTCATTTCATGCTTTAAAATGCTTTAAGAGAATTTAAATGCTTTAAAATCTCTCTGATTTGTATTATAATTTGTTGTATTTTGTTTGGATGGCTTTTAGAAATATTTATGTTGGTTTCAATTGTAGAATTAAGATGACCCAATAAACTTAAAATCAATCTATATGAAAAAAAAGGGAAAATTATTTAGAAAAATGGTTAAATAATTTTTTTGACACTAAAGTTATCATCTCTATAATTTGTGATTTATTTTTTATACTCAGTTAAAATGAATTTATATGAACTTAATTAGGAAAAATGTCTAAACAATGGTTTGACTTTTTGACACTAAATTAAAATATCTCTTTCAAATTGAAAGAGGGAAAAGTAGTCATTGCCAAATAAGAATTGTAAAATCATTTACCTACTATAAAGAAACATTAAGAAAAAACACTCACAAACAAAAACTAATAAATGTAAATATCTTGCTTTAATAAGATACTTCAAATATTATAAAATAAAAAAGATTTCCAAAAAAAAAAATTGTAGAATATTAGGCTTTCTAATTCATGATAATGGCTAAGTGTCTACCCTAAACATTGGACTAATAAAATACTTTACATAGTTTCTTTTCAAAATTTTAAATAGCAAGAAAACACTGGCAAACAAACAAATGCTCTAATCCCCAAGAAAAATGTTCGCCCCTCATAGGCTCACTTGCTTAATTGTGTTTGGTTGTAATAGTCCATGTTGGAATATGCAACTCAATGTAAGGTTGTAAAAAACTGAAAAAGAAAAAAACCTACAATTTGATTTCAAAAATAGCGATCTGTTGAACGATGCATGTCCAACGCCCTTGAAAATATTGAAAATCCAAAGCAAACTGCTAACAACCTATTTTCCTTTATGCTAAGAGTAGATTGGGGATGTAGCTGGCAGATTGATGATGGGTCAGAAATATGGCATATAGAAATTATACATACTACTCAAAAAATTAAATAATCACATAAAAACATTTAAATGAGAAATTAAAAAAATGGTATACATTTATAGATATGGTAGGTACTTAAAAAAAAACTTTATATGCTTTTTCTTATCCTCTTGTTTCCTTTTTAAAAAGGAGAGATATAGAGGTTTGGCCTCGACTAATTTGAAAGGTTTGGGATCCATTTGAACATAGTAACTATGATATGAATTCATGTTCTTTCCTTTTATCATATGTAACCTTTTTCAAAAGGTGCATATTTATGTTTTGTGTCAATGTTGGAGATATCAATTTACACCTTGACATTGTATCAATATGAATACCCATCATGCAAAAATTACATGGTTTGAAGAGGATCTCCCTAGCTAGGGGGGAGTTTTGGGTTTGATTCCTAGCATGTCCAATTTCCAACATGGTATTAGAGCTAATTATTACTCTTAATTGATCATGACTTCAGTCAAACTGTTGTTTTAGCTGGTGGGAAATGGGCTGGGTTGTTGGAGACTACAATCCACTCCTTTGAACTCCTTTAAAAATTGATGGAACCTTTTTTGGAAACTAGAGTAAGAAGGTATCATTGTCTTTGATCTATTCTTATTAATTTATATGAATTTATTAATCATAAAAGTTAGATTTAATGGCAAAAAATGAATAGTTTCTTTAGTATTGGGCAAGGTTAAATTATTGTGAAGGTTGTTTATTCTAAAATGTATGAGATGCCTTAGGATAATGATTGAATGTGTAATTACATCAAAAGAAATTATATTAATGGTCTTGTGGCAAATTAACATATATTAGTCACAAGTGGCAAATTAACTTGAGTTTACGCTTCACTTCTTCTTCACCCTCCACACAGAGAAAGACAGATATAGTGAAGTTGAGACAAAATGATTTGAGCCACAAGGGAGGAGAGAAAAAGACAACAAAGTTGAGATGCAATGGAAGACAACCACATGTACTGATAGTAAAAAGTAAAATACTTGGTTTCTTGAGCTTTCGACGTTCTTTGCACCTCTCGATGCAATTGCTAGTATATAATGGAATTACAACGTTTTTCTATTTTCCAGTACTTGAACATGAAAATATCCAATTAAAAAAGAATTGGTCTTGTCCCTTTGTGGCAGGAGCTACACCTCCACATCATCAAAAATTAATTCCGACATCCACATCATTTCTTCTCGACAACTCCACATTATCAAACATTAATTCTGACATCCACATCATTTCTCCTCGACACCTCCACATCATCAAACATTAATTCCAACATCCACATTTTGTCTTCTCAAGTATGTAGCATATACCATATGACCTCCATGTCATCGTAGCATATGCCATATGACCACCACATTCTAAATATATTTGATTTGGAATTTATGCCCGTTTATTTCCATTCTTTAGCTTAGCATATTTGATTTAAGGTTTATTCACACTTTCTAGCTATGAGAATGTTTAAGAGGCATACATGAACATCCATATGTTGTTTGTACAATGAGCGAGTGTGTTTTCTTCTTGTTTTCTATTCTAAATTCCCTTATCCTGTAGAAAGAAAAAGGATCATCTATTATATTTGACTATGGATATTGAGGGGATGCTGGCTCAAAGGAGTAAACTTGAGCCTTGGCATATTTAATAATTTTTTAAGTGATTAATCAATTGTTTGATAGGGTTTAATTATTATTATTTGAGTATAAATATGATATTTTTCTGTCATGGTCAGATTTGGGCTCCTCGAGAATCTTTTAGATTTCTCACAAGATTCTCTTTTGAGGATGGATGAAAATTCAGATACTGAAATGAAGAACCATTCTGCACCATCAAACTTCTAGCGAAAAATCGGTTTAGATGAGTTTAAACTTGGCACTTTTCTGACACTGCCAAAATTTGGCCCCCAAAGAATCTTTTAGATTCCTTAAGATTTTGCTACAAGAATATTCTTTGGAATCTAGAATATTCTATGGAATATTCCTCAAAATATTCTATGGAATATTCCTCAAAATTTTCTACCTCAAATAATGTGCTCAGAGTGGACCCCTTTGGTCTCGGTCTTCGTGCTCACTATAGCTTCAAATTCACTCTCTCGTTGGCCTGGTCTAATGGAAACTTTTCCATTTTTTATAGCCTTTGGTAGGCCGATTTGATAAAAAGGCATATTCGGCTCTTGGTTAAGTGCTTGACCAGGTGAGCAGAGGTCCCAAGGTCAAGCTCGTGTGCCTCCCCCATGGAGCACATTCATTGGTGTTAGATTTTTTAAAGGGTTCTATTGTATTTGTTTTGTTATAAATGAGGTCATGAGTTGGCAGGCTGGTCTCGATCGATGTGAGTTCAAGTCCTATTAGCCTCCAATTTTGGTTGGCTTGTTAGGTGGTGGGTCCGCCAATGGCGCCTCACCCTCATTAATAACATATTGTTATATTCGTATGAGATAGTTGTCGAGGTTTGACCACACACCAACGATTACATTTTTTCATTTTAATTTTAATATAATAATATAAAATTGTCCGGTTAGATTTTGTTGAGGGTCACCGACAAGTAACATGCAACAATTTGACCAGTTTTAGCGGTCAATAAGTGTCAAATTTTCACTTGGTTAGTTGTCTCCAAATTTAATGGTTCTGCAAGATTTGCCTGGGTTGCCAAATTTAGTTGAGCTTTAAATTTAGGTGGTGACAAAAATCCTACTTCCTTGACCTAAATAGTGACTACCAATATCTTGCACATACGAAGTCAGATTTAAGTGTCATCTGCGTTGTTGGAGTCTGGATGCTGAGCTCTTCGATCAAGTCCTAGTTTCGATGAAATCCACAGACTTTGATTTCTGAGCCTTTCCAGAGCAACCTGGATCACTCGCCTCTATTCACTCGCCTCTATTATTCATAATGGTCATTGATGGGTTGAGTAGAGGCATTCAAGCTGCTTAGGAGGCCAAAAGAATCCACGGTTACAGAGTCTCAAAAAACATGCATGTTACCGACCTTTTATTCGTGGACAATATTCTTTGTGCTGGAGTAGCTAAAGTAGCGAAATGGCATGAGTTTCACCAAATCATCTCCAATTTTGGTTTGGAATATTAGCTGATCATGAACATGTTGAAATCATAACTGATCTCTGATTATATAGATGAGCGAGTCTCATAGGAGATTTCCAACATTTTTGGGGTTAATGTTAGCTTGTTGTCAAGAGGATTTCGCTACTTAAGCTTTCATTTGAAATCAAACAACTACTAAAATCAAGATTGGAATTGGTTGATTCAAAAGTTTAAGAGTAAATTGGCTTTGTGGGAAAATAAATGGTTGTCCATGGGTGACAGGCTAATAATGTTTAAGGCGATACTTTAAGGAATTTCAATCTACTGGATGCATCTCTTCCTCTATAAAGTTGTCACTCAAAAGATTAATGTTATCATAGTTTGATTCTTGTGGAGTGGGGTTAGTAAAATTAGGAAACCACATTTGATTTGTTTGGGATATATCTCCAATAGCGTGGATGAAGGACGATGGGGTATAAGAGATACCATGAATTTCAACCTGGCGCTGCTCGTAAAAAATATGTGGAGAGCCTTCAACGGGTTAACTATATGGAACTTGATTATCAAAGAGAAATACCTACAAAACCTCAACTTGGAAGATTGGGTAAGAAGTGGAGCCCCAAAGATAAATAATGCCTGATTTATTTGGCGTAGTGTGATGAAAGCCAAACCATGGCTATGCAGGAAATTCAGGTGGGAAGTGGGCAAGGGAGATTGAATAACCATTGGGTTAGACACAATAAAAGGCATAAGTGGAGATCATTTACTATCAATCCCAATCCTTTAGCTTTTCCAGGCCTTTGGTATCTAGACTTTGGCTAACCTTTGGGTCAAATGTGTAACTACTTTCCCGTCCTCGTCATTAGAGAAATTTCTAGGTCTAAAATGGGCCTCCTAATGAATATTATAAAATAATGGTGGAAATAATAAAATAATACCATATTACATCATCAAATTTTAGAGGGAAAAAGGAAAAACTATTTTTTCAACTTATCTCCCTACGATTTTATTCAAATTTCGAGTGGAAGCACTCGTTGGATGCATAATTTAATTCCTCATCCAAAGAGTACCCATGTTGCATACTTTTGATGGACCCTCCTACATAAAAAAATGAGAAATACATGAAAAAAACTTGATTGCAATCACCTTTTTGATGTATTTCTCATCTTTTGTGTAGTAGGGTCCATTAAAAGCATCCAACATGGGTACTCCTTGGATAAGGAATTAAATTTTGCTTCAAATGAGTGTTTCCGCTAGAAATTTGAGTAAAATCGTAGGGACATAAGTTGAAAATAGAAGCTCAAAAAGTAGTTTTTTTTTTAATCTTTTTACATTTGAACTCCAAAAATGACAAAGCAACCCCTTCGTTGACATCATTATCTTGAATTCTATTGGTTCTTATAAAGTTGATTTTATTTGTACATTTTTTAGGCTCATTTTAGACCTCAAAATTTCTCTAATGGCTAGCCTCACTCATGGGTCCTTGGCCTCCCAATTGATCTTGCACGTAAGTGGGAATGATACAGATATATGCTTGGCCATGCCAGAATAGTTCTTAATGAAAAATAAGATCATCTTGCTTGAGGCAAAAGGGAAGTTGACAACAATATCCTAGATCAAAAAATTTATAATTACATTATAAAGGATTTTCGGCATGTGTATAAAGTTGCAGGGTTGATAGACATGTGCAATTGGGACACCCCTCTTAAATTAAATTGTCTTTCTTTTGCTTACCTTTCAAAACTGGATGCTAACATGGGAGAATCTCATTCAGACGGGCTTCTAAGGTCCAAGGATTTGTTCTATGTATGGAACTCCAAAGGAGGAGGTGGTTCACCTCTTTCTTGGCTTCCCCTTTTCTACAACCATTTGGAAAGAAGTGTTGAAGTCTATCCACATTTCTGCCAGGATTGATATATCCTCTACCAGTGCTTGTTTCACACATTGGATTGAATAAAACAATGTTTACATGACGCTCTTTCTTTACATGTTTTGGGGAATTTCGCGGTGTAGGAGCGCCATCATATTTGAGCATGTTGCCCCTGATGTGAGATCCACCTATACAAAGATCGTGGTATTCCTCAAGGAGATTGGGCCTTGGATCATTATTTTACAAAGGAGGATATGTGCTTACAAAGAATTATATTCATCTCTCCCGATGGGTTTCTCTGATGGATCCTCCTCGGATGGTTTTTGTGGTTGTGGGGTAATAATTTCTATGACGGTTGGTCTGCAATACAATTTCCACTGGTGTGCAGGGGCAGGTACAGACAACGAACCTAAACTGGTTGCTCTTTGGGGAGTTTTATAATGTGCATCCTGGTTGGAAATTGAAGAGATGGCGGTTGCAAATACTCTAAATATGTTATAGATTGGGTGCAAGGAAGTTCTTCCTTTGGACCTCCTTCATTATTCAATTGGATGACACCGATTAGACACCTGATCAGACATTTCAAGAGAATTAAGCTTTCACATGTCGACCAAGAGCAAAATCAGTCTGCAGACTCCCTCTCCAAAAATGGTTGGCCTGCTATGTCGAAGAAGATCTTCTCCTCCATTCTTGTCAACGACTCAATTAGCAGTGCAAGTGCCTTTTCCTTCTAAGCAATGGGATCCTCTTTTTTTCTCCTTTGGCCTAACGTTTTTGTGTAGGTTCCAATAACTTCCAAATTTTTCTCTCGCAACCTTCGATGTCTTCATTCGAGGGTCCCTTATTTTCATATCCAGATATTTTAGGCACCTCTTCTTTATGTAATATGGCTGATCAAAATTAGCGTTTGTTTGTAATTCTGAGAATCGATATCTTTTTTGTGTTCCTGCCTTATGCACAAGAAAGCTTTGTGTAATCTAGATTATGAGATATCATATAACAAGTAATGCATTTCTCGTTAATAGACATAACGCTGTTTTTTCTGTGTAAAAATAAAATAAAACCATAACAATCGTGGCATGTATAATTTCCAAATACTACAAAACCCAACACTGGTTGATCGACTTAATTGATATGAAGTGGATTTAAATAATTTTAAAATACTACAAAACCCATCGTTGGTTAATCCGATCAATTGACATAAAGTGGATTTAAACTTACATAGAGGATTGCTCATATGCACTGGTTGATCCGGTTAATTGATATAAAGTGGATTTAGATAATTTTCAAATACTACAAAGCCCAGCACTGGTTGATCGGGTTAATTGATATAAAGTGTATTTAAACTTACATAAAAGAATTGCTTATATTTCATAATGCAATTACAATATTTTCGTTTGGCATAATCTAATTAATAAATAAAATTCTCTTCTAATTTTCTATTATTTAAAATAAGTTTTCCTCAGAAATTAAACGATTTAACCTGAACTTTTAAAAATTTTAAACAAAATTATCAACAAAAGGGCAAAAAAAGAAGAAGATGCTTTTTATGCTTCTTATTTATTAATTAAACAATTTTTTTTTTTTTTTCACAATATTCAAACGTTAAAATAGCCAATGAGAAATTGTACGTCAGATCCCGTTCCTGTCCCTCCGTGGCAGGGAGCTACGCCTCCACATCATCAACATCGGTTACCGTAGGCTATACTTCTTGAAGAGTGTGAAAGGATAGATGGTTCTGAAGAAACAATACCTAATTACCTGGAGGATTCTGGATGTACAAGGGTTAAATAACAATAATATTGCAAAGTGAAAATTGAAACCTTACTTTCGGAATGGTCTGGAGCTTACAGGTGTACAATAATAGTAAAGAATCCTGCGAGCATTTGAGAATCCTCTCGAACCCGCCTGATAGAGTCGACTAGATTGTTCCTCCTCATCTTATAAAAATAGAAACCAACATCTCTTCTGGTATAATCCGAGATCGATCTTGAAATTGAAATCCAAACACTGAGATCAGAGTGTTGTGTTTCTATATTCATTCCAATCGCATATATTGCAGTAATTCATTACTAGTTGAAAATGTCGATAATTCCCAGCATTTTCGGCAGGAGGTCAGTGGATCCCTTCTCCTTGGAAGTATGGGATCCTTTCCAAGCATTCACAGATCTGGCCAGCGGGGGACCATCTGGGCAATTTGTAAGGGAAGCTTCTGCGGTAGCCAATACCCAGATCGACTGGAAGGAAACGCCAGAGGCACACATTTTCAAAGCTGATCTTCCAGGTTTGAAGAAAGAGGAGGTGAAAATAGAGTTGGAAGAGGGCCAAAGAGTTCTGCAGATAAGCGGGGAGCGCAGCAAAGAAGAAGAGCACAAGAACGACAAATGGCACCGCATTGAGCGATTGCGTGGAAAATTCCTTCGGCGTTTCCGGCTGCCGGAGAATGTGAAGATGGAAGAGATCAAGGCGAGCATGGAAAATGGAGTGCTGACAGTGACAGTGCCGAAGCAGGCAGAACCCCAACCTCCTCAACCCAAATCCATCGAGATCTCTGGCTGACTGAAGAGGCGAAATTGGGTCTGCTGTTGCAGTAGGGTGTACTTGTTACCGAATGTGTAGATGTGTGTCGTAAGCCTCCGTCCATTATCCAATCCAGAAAATAAACACCTCCATTCCCATTTCCAGTTGTTACATCGCTTATATTGAGTTTGTATGTGTTGTGCGTTTCTCAATAATATAATAAGAGTTTGTATTTGTTGTGCGATTTCTCAATAATATAATAAAAGGAGACACAGGTTCAGGGCATATGCTGTGCTGCGTAAAAGGTTTTCATTAATAACTAATTTCCATTGTTATTAAACGGGTCTGCAGAGTGCTATCGAATAATATGAACAGTGAAACACCCCCAATTTAATTAGATTTTGATAGAGTTGTAAATTTTCGAGGTGAAACACCCCCAATTTAATTAGATGTTGATAGAGTTGTAAATTTTCACACTGGGAATAAGATCCCCATAGGCATTGATCCGATTATGGGTGGGGAAAACACATTGATATTCTTAAGCCTCTGATAAACTTCTTTCACAGAAAAGGCTTTTTCACATGGAACAAATTGATTGCTTCTTGGCTGGGTCCTTTTCCAATTTGGAAGGATTCCTCATGTCTGGGTATGTCCGAAGGTTTGGCTCGACAGTGGATGCAGGTAATGAGTGGCTTGAAGAATTGTGGATTCTGCCGAACCTTGGATGATGATGTCCTCGTATGGAATGGAAAAAGCGCAAGGGAGCCGATCAACGTTAAGGATATCTACACAAACCTTATCAGGATGCAATGTGAACAATTTCAGCTAATTTATCCTGTAATTTTTTGGAAGTCTGGTTGTCCTCTAAAAACCATCTTACCATCTTATTCTCTTGGATGGTATTACATAACAAAAATTTGACATGGAATAACTTACAGGAGCGAAGTTGGCATGGCCCTGGATTATGTTATGCTTGTAAATCAGTTTTTGATGGTATTACATAACAAAAATGGAATAACTTACAGAAGCGAAGTTGGCATGGCCCTGGATTATGTTATGCTTGTAAATCAGTTGAGGAAAACAATTTCCACTTGTTTTTTCAATGTTCTTTATCTTAACACATATGGCGAGACTTGGCTGCTAATTATGATTTTCCCTATATTTCACATGACTCTATTTCTGATGCTTTTTTTTGGTGGAGCTGTCAAAAAGCCTCATGGAGATCTATTATTATTTATGTACTTTGGCATATATGGAAGTGGAGAAATCATATTATTTTTTAGGATAAAAGAGTCTTTTTCTGGTCGTTTACGATAAGATTGTGTCATCCATGGACTCTATCTCAGTAAAATCTTCTATGTGTCATAAGTCAAAACAAGTGGATTCTCCACTGGATCAAATGCTATTCCCAAGAGCGTTCTTTGATGGGGCTTCTCAGAATGATAATTGTGGATGCAGTGTTCAGATCTGCATGGGCAACAACCTGCAATATCAAATAATTGGAACGGAGGATCAGGCTCTAATATAAAAGCATAAGATATGGCACTTGCTAGTTTTCTTTTCTTGTGTCATTTTCTAAATATTCAATCTCTTCATATATATGGCGACTCCAAAGTTATTATTGAGCATGTCACTGAAAAACACCACATAAAAAATCAATATCTTGCCAGTTGGATGTACAGAATCATGACTTTGTGGAAGGGCATGAAGGGCTACTCAATTAGTCATATCTACAGATCGCAAAATGTTCAAGCAGATATATTGTCAAAAAGGGTCTACTTTCTTGTCCAGACATCTGGAATATGGAGGTAATATTTGAGGCAGAAAGTTTTCTCATTCAAGAATTCACCCTCCCTGAAACACTATCCCATTCAGTCCTGCAGATGGATAATCGATCATATGATTATCTGCAATTTTGCTCATGTGGCACTATCTAAATTATCATCCCCATGTCGTAGATGATTTTCATGCTGAGTACAACTCTGTTGATATATTCTATATATTTTGTCACATCAGGAACATTCGGCATAGAACTTCCTGTTGTCTATTTCTTAGTTTGATCATGACCGTTTCTAGACATGATGTAATATTGGCAGTTATATATCTTATATAATACAATTATGCTTTTTCTTCCTGAAAAACTAACGACAAAGAACCCATATATCTGCCCACATTGGTAAGGTAAAGAAACATAAATTTGCAACTTTTCTTTAACTTATCATATTTTATTTAAAATGTATTTTCTTTTATAATGTGTTTTTAGACGTATTTGATTTGGAATTCGTGCCCATTGATTTAGAATTTATTTTCATTCGTTAGAGTTTATTTCCATTCTTTAGCTTAGAATATTTGATTTAAAGTGCATTCACACTTTTTGGGTGTGAGAATGTTTAAGAGGCATACATGAACATCCATATGTTCTTGTACAATGGGCGTGTTTTCATTTTGTTTTTTTAAATAAATTCCCTTATCCCAATCCACAGAAAGAAAGAGGATCAAATATGATTGACTAGGGATATTGAAGGGACGCTTGCTCTAAGGAGCAAACTTTGACCCCTTGTATGTTTAATAGTTTATTTAAGGAAATGTTAGATGGGATTAATGTTTCTCCTTTTTTTTTGGAGATATAAAAGTGCATGTTTAATACTTTATCAAGTGTTTTAAGGAATCGTTATTTTTAATAGTTTATCAAGTGTTTTAACGGATCGTTAATAGTTTATTAAGTGTTTTAGATGGATTAATGATTTATTTTTAATATACAAGTTAATTATTAATAGTTTATTAAGTGTTTTAGATGGATTAATGATTTATTTTTAATATCCAAGTTAATTATTAATAGTTTATTAAGTGTTTTAGATGGATTAATGATTTATTTTTAATATACAAGTTAATTGTAAGTAAATATGGGTTTAAGATTGGTAAAGGTATTAAAGTTAATTTTAAATCTATTAGATTAATATATGTTCATTTTAACCATAAATTCAATAAGAATTGAGAGGGATCACATCTTTTTACTATCCTACTGCTCACAGGTATGTCATATTCAATATACATGTTGATTATGAATTATTTGGTGTTGGACCAAAAATTAAACTGTGTTTTACAAGGGTTACTTTATAAAAAAAAAAAAAAAATTGTTTTTAAAATTAATATTAATTTAAATTTTCTTTCATTTAATTGGCTAAAATAGTTGGCTTTTTATTTTGTAATCATGGCATTTAAGTATGCAAATATGTATATATTAAAATGGTTTTGGTTTCGTGTTTTGCACTGAGGGTTAAATCGTGAACTGAAAATACGCTGGACGATTTTATAAATGAAATTTTTATGTGATGTACATTAGTTTGAATGGGTCTGATACCAAGCCCATTGGAGAAGTCTGAGACCAAGCCCATTTGAGCAGTTGATCTCGCTTAAAAGCTTATTCAGTTGAGGTATTGGCACTGAAATTCCTATTGAAGTGATTGCTTTACGTCTTCCAATGACTTGATTCCCATTTCTAGTCGTTCATTGCACACAGAATAGGGAGGCAGGAGATTTCTTCCACCATTCAACAATTGATTTATATCTATACATAGAAAATCGAAGGCAGGTTTCTTAAAGGTTGGATGTGTGCAAGCCATGAAAAAAATTTTCTATGGACTACCTCCAGCACCATTTCCCAAGCCACCTCCAGCTCCTCCTCCCAACCCTCCACCACAACCGACTGCGCCACCTCCTCCTAAGCCTCCTTCGCTTCCGATAAAGTTGTCGAGCTTATATGGATGGTCATGTACTCCATTCTCTAAGTTTCGAGTTCCGTTTACTTGACAAGTAGAATCCGTTGCTACTAACAGTCCCAACACAGTAAAAAAAAATTCTATTCATCTTCATCTTAATCATCCAGCCTTCTCCTTCTCAACTTTGTGATGAATACAATAGAGAGTGCCACCAGAAGAGTAAGAAGCCTTTACTAATGCGTCGCAGTGAACATATTTTCATAGCAATAACGATGGGATGAATCAATCATTACATCGACAGTGATGACCATATATTCTTCATATTTCATTCAATTTTCCACCGGCATATATTGTTGAGAGACAGACTCTAGAAAACACATTTAGGTTGCATTAAATCAGAGAGATGGAGAGTGGTCATAGTAAACTTGACTTGGTCAAGAGACCAGTAGTTTATGAGAACCCATGCCTTTGCCTATGATATTTATTTTTAATGTAGCATATCTAAAGGCAACAAATATCCATGATATTTTGTCCTAGTGGCCATTGGGACCACAACAATTGTGTCTTTAGAAATCACCACTTTTCTCGGTGCTTTGTGATCCTAACAATTGGTATCAAAGCTACAGTGGTAATTATAATATCCTAGTGAATACGAGAGCCTAGAGTTGAGTGTGAAGCATGGATAGCTGGTAGAATGTGTGAAGCAGAAAATACATATGCATTTGGAGGAAAGTACAATTAAGGATTGGTCACCCATGGCTTTGCCTATGATATTTATTTTTAATGTAGCGTATTTAAAGGCAACAAATATCCATGATAATTTGTCCTAGTGGCCATTGGGACCAAACAATCGTGTCTTTAGACATCACCACTTCTCTCTATGCTTTGTGATCCTAACAATTGGTATCAAAGCTACATTGGTAATTATAATATCTTAGTGAATATGAGAGCCTAGAGTTGAGTGTGAAGCATGGATAGCCAGTAGAACGTGTGAAGCAAAAAACACATATGCATTTGGAGGAAAGTACAACAAAGGATTGGTTGTGGTGTTGCAAAAAACGTGAAGCATACAATGTGAAGTGTGCCTGCGTGGAGAGAAGCCAACAAAGTAAGGAGATGACAAACATGTAAAGAGCGAAGTGTTGGCTTCAAGGGGACACCTCTATTGGGTTTGTTTTGGCATAGTGGATGGAGAGATCCGAGTGTAGATCAGGAAAGTGATTGAAAGAAACATTGTTGATTTGAAGTTAGAGAATGGGACACAACATTGGAAAAATTTTCTCTTTGTAGGTGCACAGAGGGAAAGTTATCAGGTTGATGTAAGATTATGCATGCCAATGTCAACAAACTATAGGCTGGTGAATCACTAGATTTAAAACCATCTTTGTAACTGTGACAACTACCTTTGGAATAGAAATAACCATCATGGCAGCTTAGGCTATGACTGAGGTTGTTGTTCTTATGGGTTATGGATGAAAATCCATACAAGAGAATACTACCATATCTATATAGACATAATTCTACGGTTACCTGGCTCAAATGACATTAAGGGATTTGAAAGGGCTCTTGAGATTAAAAGTGCTGCTACAAGGAAACAACGTTAGAAGAAAGGTGAACACGATGTTGTGTTACATGCAAGCACTTGTTAGGGTTTAGGCTTGTGTAAAGGCTCATCCTCTTCAAATGGCTAAAGAAATATTTGTTTTGATCGTAAACTCTACAAGAAAGGGGGTCATGAGGTGATCGAAACAAAATCTGCATTGACAGAATGGTGGGATGGTAGTTTGTAAAATGTTGAAGAAGACTAGAATAATTCATTATGAAATTAGCATGTGTTTGTGAAGGTGAATGAGTTGCAATTGGGATCCATGGGGCATAGGTTGGTTTTGGAGGTCATTAACTCATACATGACAAGCTTGTGTATTTGGCAGTAGTGATGGAGAATGGTGAATTATAGGAAAAGTGTCCCGCAGTGTCGGCACACTATAGTGCTTTCTCCTGTAGTTGGAGTATCTATTGGAGTAGGGATTGTTAATGGATATAAATTGGGTTTTCTTGAACAAGAACAGTGGGTTATGGCACCAAAAAGATACTAGCTTGCATGTGGCTAAGTGCACTAAGTGCTTGCTATTATTGTGAGATCCACATGGAGGATGATAAGGTCAAGTATCTTTCAATAGCAATGGTAGTTAGGTGTTGTGCATGGGTTGAGATCCATTAATGGTTGGAATGTTGTATAGAGCACCATTGGTAAATCAACATACAAGATCTAAAGAGAACATTGCAGGTAACGATTTACTGATATAAGAGGAACGAGGCCATATGGTTGAGAAGGGTCTTATTGAGACTTGTAAAGTAGCATGGAAAACATGTTTTGGAGGCCATGGAGAAGCTACCTGGTAGAGCATGTGTATGTGCTGTGAAATGGTGTGGTTATTATGATAAAAGAGAATGATTCCGACTAAATTGATAGATGTTGTGCTTGATAATGAGAGATTGTGTGGACCAAGCAAGTGCAAGTTGTGTTGAAACGACGGATCAAGTTATGGACTAGGAAAGATATATAGAGAGGTGGTATAGATAATAGAAAGAATGAATATGGAGTGGTATAAAGTGAAGGTGCCAACATGTGATGTGTGAAAACCCTAAGGGTTTTGATCCAAGTTGTGAAATCTTGTCACAGGTAGGTATATTCCCTTAGGAAGTTATAAGACTTGATGTCTGGACAGACATGTTGCATGAGAGCACACATTGTTATAAGACCTCAATACTTTGATCAGACATACATGCAGTGCAACGGTGGATGGAGTCATCAAGTTGTGGAATGGACCACTTGGAGAGGTATTAGGCTAGTAGGTATACTAGTATCTTGGCTTGAGGGAGAGAATATGACATCTCATTTGTGAGAAGGTTAAGAAATGGAACCAAGTTAATCTCCCTTAGAAAATTTAAGGGGGGTATTGTTATGGTGGTTCAGGTAAACTTAACTTAATCAAGATACTGGTGGTTTTATGGCTCTGGGTTTATGAGCACCCATGGTTTTTCCATAGTATTTATCTTTATTGTAGCCTATTTAAAGGCCAAAAAACTTCATGTTAATTTGTACTAGTGGTGATTGGGATCACAACAATTGTGTATTTAGACACCACCACTTCTCTAGATGTTTTGTGATCTTAACAAAAACATGAATGACATTGCTTGAATCTTAATAGTTTTATATCAACTTAAATATATACAAAAAAAATAAAATAATTAGAAATAAAATATAAATCTCACTTTCTCCATAAATACTTTTTACTTTTCAATATAAAAAATACTTGTAATTTCTTCAATTCTTAACATAAAATTAGAATGTATCATATTAAAAACAACTTAAATATATTCATAATTCCAAATCTATCCCAAACTAGATCAAAATTTTATCCCTATGTTAATTGTAAAGTTAGAATAGATATTTGCATATTAATTATAATATAAACATACATTGAGAAATATGGAATACATTTAAATATGTTAAAGAAAAAAACTATATCTATCTAGATTAATTGAAATATTTCAAGAGCCTATTTGTTCTTTTGGATAATGCAATGAAATATAAAATATCTAATGATTAAAATATTTGAATGATGTGTTGCTTATTACCAAGTAGATACAAATTTTTTTTATACATATTTAATATGAATTTAACACTTAACATATTAAAAATGGACGCAAATTCATTTTAATTTCAGATTTCCAAAAACTTTTATTTTTAAAATATTTGAATGATGTGTTGTTTATTAGCGAGCTGATATTAAAATTTTTCATATTTAATGTAAATTTGACACTTAACATATTAAAAATGGATGCAAATTCATCTTAATTCTACATTTTATATTTTTTTTAAAATATGTTTTATATCATAACATATTAAAACCCAACATAAATATATCGTAATGATATAAAATATATCATGCACTGAAAGGAAAAATAGATCTTCTTTATATTATAATATATAGATATATAAAAAAATTATAAATCAATTTATTATAAATATGAGAGGGGAAATTTTGCCCATAAAATAATTGAAATTTAAATAATCAAGTTTCAAGATTTTAGATATTTAAAAGTTTTTATGATGTTAAATCTATTTACATTATAGAAACAAGATTCAAAACTCATATTTTCAATTAAAAAAAAAAACCAAATATTGAAAACAATACCTATATATATTTTTTATGCATCTACGTAATTCCACAAATAAAACAATAATAATCGTGGCATGTATAATTTTGGAATACTGCAAAACCCAGCACTGGTTGATCGATCGTGTTAATATAATGAAATTACAACATTTTTCTATTTTCCAATACTTGAACGTGAAAATATGCAATTAAAAAAGAATTGGATGTCGGTCCCGTCCCTCCGTGGCAGGAGCTACGCCTCCACGTCATCAAACTTTAATTCCGACATCCATATCGTTTCTTCTCGACACCTCCACATTATCAAACATTAATTCCGACATCCACATCGTTTCTGCTCGACACCTCCACATCATCACACAATAATTCCGACATCCATATTGTTTCTTCTCGAGTACATATTACCTTGGATGATTCTGGAGAAACAACACCGAATTACGTAGGATGATTCTGGATGGATAAGGTTTAAATAACAATAAATTGCAAAGCGAAAATTGAAAACTTGCTTTCGGTATGGTCTGGAGGTTACAGGTGTACAATTTTCATGTTTCGACGGGATTCTCAATCTCGAGTGATAACTAAGCAGAACAACTAGAACAACGTTATGTTCCATATATGATCCCACATTTGTAATTTAAGGTGGCCATATAAATTTGTAACTTTTTCTTTAGCTTAGTATATTTGATTTAAACTTTATTCACTTTTAAAATGTGTTTTTCTAAATGTATTTGATTTGGAATTTATGCCCATTGATTTAGAATTTATTTCCATTCTTTAGCTTAAGATATTTGATTTAAAGTTTATTCACATTTTCTAGCTATGAGAATGTTTAAAAGGCATACATGAACATCCATATGTTTTTTTGTACAATGAGCGAGTGTGATTTTAGTTTGCTTTCTATTCTAAAATCCCCTATCCCGTAGAAAGAAAAAGGATCATTTATTATTCTTGACAATGGAGATTGAGGGGATACTTGCTCTAAGGAGTAAACTTAAACTTGAGTCTTTGGTATGTTTAATAATTTTTTAAGTGATTAAAGAATGGTTGGATAGGGTTTAATTATTATTATTTCAGTATCAACCTGACTTTTTTCGGGTTTAATTAATATTTTTTTTTTCTCGGTAAAGCTAGCTAATCTATTATATTATATACAGGTAAACATTACATGCAAAAAGACAGGCCGTCCAGGGCCAACTGTGGCACCTTGGATAGCTTTGCTTGACACAGAATTCGCCCTCGCAAGGGCAGCACCTCCAGGATATATCAAAACTTATGACACATAGTTGATCTCAGACAGTAATGAAATGGCCCGCGCAAGGGCTTCCAACAAAAAAACTCATAGTAGACCTTGCCATGACGCATAACAGAGAGACACAAAATATGAAAAAGAACTGAAAGTATACAAACATAGAAATGTAGCATAGTCCAGATACTAGCCGAGACCTCTAACCTATACCAGACCCGAGAGAGAGAAAAGTAAGCCAGAGAGTGCCTCTGGGGATTAATCTTCAGGCTCTTCCTCAATGATGTAGCTCCAGCCTTGGCCTTCAGGGATGCCTTCCCACATTGCCATGGGATCCTTCGCTGTGGCCGGCGGTTCCTGCTCTGGAGGTCGGGGAGGGGCTTGCTGAAGCTCCTTCCCTGAATTGCCCTTTTCAATTGGTGGCTGCAGCACTGGACTTTCCTCACGATTGCCTTCTGGAAGTATCTCAGTCGAAACCGGTTGCTTTCCATCTTCATTCCCCTCAGGAACCTTCGTAAAGAGAACTGAGATATGAGCGTTAATGCCTGCATTTTCCCGCGAGCTGCCCAGGGTGAAAACAACTGAGCCGAATGCTGGAAGCACGGACTCTCCTCCATTGGAGCTGCCGACCTCCAAGAACTGACTGGCTGGAATTGGTATGGCTCCCGCCCTCCTGTAGCAGTAGCAGCAGCAACAGTGATGGTGTACATCCGCTGCAGGGGGGCGTGAAGATGCACCACGCCCAGGTCCCCTCCTACTCGGCTGTCTTTCACGCAGTCGCACCATATTTTCCGCGGCTCCTTCAACTTGCTCCAGGACCGAGCTAGTGGGCTTGAAGTCTCTGCTCTCACTGCCAATTGAGTGCAGTCCCCGAATTGATTCAAGGCAGAGCTCAACTGCCCATAAACCGCGCACAGGATTAGCAAGCAGGAAGCGAACTTCGCCCAAGTGAATGCCTTCACTCTTCGCATCAATTGCGCTCCATTTGCCCTCAGAATTCTGTTCCCACCTGAGGCATTCTCCAGAGTCGAAATGGCTATTTGCAACAGCAGTGGCTGCGTTTTGAAGGAGAAGAGCGTCCACCGGACGAAATTCCTCCAGAGCCTGCACCACACAAACCTTACATTGCGTATGAGCCTGCAGTGATCCGTCACCCTTATAAATTCTTGCAACATTCCCTCGATAGGAGCTCTCCATAACTGCTCCCTGCAACAACAGCTCTTCACCTGGCGTAGCATTGAATGCCAAGAGCTCGGGCTGTTGATCTTCATACCTCGGCGGCAGCGTGCAATAACTGTTCTGCGTTAACACGGGGCGGCACATGCTGGGCATGTGGCCCGTCCCTGGCTGACGTGCTAACACCCGCATCCGGGGCGGGTTTAATTAATATTATATGAGTATCAACATGATTTTTTTCGTCAATCATACGTAGGCTCCTCCAATTTTTTTTTGATTCTTTACAATAATTTTTTTCTAAAGATGTTGTTGTAATATAAATAATTTTGATAAATTAGATAATTATAAAAAATGTTATAAAAATAGAAAAACAAAAAATACAATAAAAGAATGAAAATATCAAAATTATGCAAAAAAAAAAATGTGAAAAGAAACCTCATCAAAAAAAAAATAAGTGCACAAGTGAGCAAGCTTGATCTGAATTGGATCCATGAAAAATAATCAATATTCTATAACTGTATCCGAACAGGACAGACTTCGAATTTGTGAACAAAGAACGATCAGGAAGACCTCTAACAGTGGCAGTTTGCAATTAGCTAGGAATGATGAGGACCTCGGTCAAAGTGCGCTAATCGAGGCCCATGGAGACTGCGTAGGAGGCAAAAATAGCACTTGGGAAGCCTGGATTGGGAAAAGGAGACCATTTCTGATGCGCGGGCAAAACCCCTCGAGAAGGAAAAACCCCAAAGCGCTCGGTCGCATGGAAGCCGGGAAATCGTGGGAAAGCGTTAAGGTGAAAGGCGGGTCTCGCGCTCCAAAACCAGTAGTATATCGGGGGCACCCTTGGGTGGTAAGCGGATTTGGAGAAAAACGAGTGATTCCGTTCAGTGCCCGACGCGTGGCAGGCGAATGAGAGAGAAAACCACTGCTCATCACGCGCTAACGGTCGAGCGAGTCAACCGTGCGAAATGAGCGAATGTCGTAGGATCTGGGGGCTCCAGATCTGATGGTGGAGATCACGCCCGATGGAGGAACCGGATTTGACAGGGGATTAAGCCGCGACATAAAGAATCCTGAAGTCTGATTTGACGCTGAGATGACGGATGAGTCATTCCATAGTGTAATCAAAAAACTGAACCGACGAGAAAGAGTTGGCGCAGTTTGCGAGAGGACAAGTGGCCACTCCCTGTGAGTTGTTGACGATGACGCAGAGACAGGGAACTCCAAGCGAGCAGTAGCAGGCAATCCGACGGGGGCAGAAGAGGAAGTGAACAGTGAGAGACAGATTGGCTTTAAAGCCATGAACAGACAGAAAACATAGGACACCGAGAGAAGAAGAGAACGACGACAGAGAAAAGAAGAGATAGTGAAGCAAAAAGTAGAAAGATAGAGGGCCGAGCTGACCTGCAACAAAGGAAACATTGAGCAGATAGACAACTTGAGAGGTTCAAGCAATCCCTGAGAGGATCTATCGGGAATTGAGTACCACATTGGGCTCTTCCCATTAAAGACCAGAGAGGTCAAGGCTTGGAGAGGAAAAGAGTCTGTGCACTCTAGTGGCATGGGGAATCCAAAAACCACCCTGCCAAACAATTCTGTTTTAGGAAATTCAAATTGAGTTGTTCATTGTAATTCTTTGCTTAAAAGACACAATAAAAGAAGGCCACCACTGAAAGCTGGACCGGAGATGTAGCCCTGGAGAATAGGGTGAACTCCTTATTAATTGTTGTGTTCTTGTATTTTCTTACTATGTTTCTCTTACTGTTTTCCATTTTCCAGTGTCTGTGTATTTTGAAATCTAATTGATCCGTTGCCTAAAATGACATACACACACAACAACACATGAGTCTATAATACTTTCATTCATTAATAACTTAAATGAGGTCACTCAAGAGTGATTTTCAGATCAAGTGGTATCAGAGCACTAGGCTGTAAGGTTAGACAAGCTTGTGTTGGTTTAGCTGTTGAATGTTCACTAGATCAAAGCTCAAATTAGGAGAAGGAGAGTTGGTAGAAACTAATCCTGAAATTGGGAGAGTCTATCCTCGGAAGACAATGTCAGAGGAAGGTTCTATGGGGCCAGACCCTCAATTCATAGAAAGTTTCCTAGCCATAAAGTACATGGTAGAAGAAATGGATAGGGACTTTAGAAAACATAAGGATGAAGATTCATCAAGCTCTAAGCAAGACAAAGGAGAAGATGAGTCACATTCCCATGACCACTCAAAAGGCAAAGGGAAAGAGGAAAGCTTTCTCACACCTCTCGATAGCCCTAAAAAGAAAGCATCTTTGATCAAACTAGATGTTAAATTTGATTTACCTATATATGATGGAGAGTTAAATGCATAAAAGTTGGACAATTGGATTAGACAAATTGATGTGTATTGCAGAGTGCAGAATATCGACTCAGACAAGAGCAAGATTCAGCTGACAAGCTTACACCTTGGAGGCACTGCCTTGGTTTGGTGGGAAGGCAGAACCCAAGCTGATATGAAAAGACATGGTAAGACTATCTCTGTCTGGAGTGAATTTGTTTCTGCAATCAAAAAGTAGTTCTATCCATTGGCCTATATGCAAAAAGCCATGATGAGTTGGCAGACTCTTCGACAGTTGAAAGGGCAAAGTGTGCAAGGGTACACTCAAGAATTTAAAAAGAGAGCATTGATTCTAGGAATCTCATTAGAATCACCAGAGACTCTATTGAAGTACATTGGTGGTCTACACCGCTACATGAGGCACACCATCCTCATGTTTAATCCCACTAGTATAGATGAGGTATTTGTACAAGCTACTCATTTAGAAGCTAGAGGAAAGAATGGAAGTCCAGAAGTTGGGGGACCATCCCAACCCACTACAGGCAAGAGCAAGGAGAAAAGAAAGTAGAAATGGAAAGCAAGGAAGGCTAACACTACACAAAAAAGTAAGGCTTCATGCACTCACTGTAAAATGGATGGGCATGATGATGAGCACTGTTGGATTTTGCATCCAGAGCTGAGACCTAAGAAGTTCGAGGGCAAGAAGAAGAAGACTGTTGTAGCTATTTAAAAAGATTTGGGGTCAGACTCAGGAGATGAAACAACCATTGCAGCCACAGGTATAAAAGGTAAGAATTCTGAAGCATCTACTAGTAATTCTGCACAATCTACCATTGATGAAGAAAATGAAAGAAAAAGACATGAGCTTTTTCATATTCGAGTTATTTCCAAACATCAAAAGATTGATACTTTATTTGATGGTGGCTCACAAGTAAATTTAATTTCTGAAGCAATTGTAAGGAAATTGGGATTAGCAACTACACGTCACAAGAAACCATACCCATTAGGATGGTTGAATGATAAAGCACAACTACAAGTGACTAGACAGTGCAAACTCAAGTTTTCTTTTGGGTCAGCATTTGTAGATGAGGTTGAGTTAGACATAATTCCTTTGGATATATGTGGAATTGTTTTAGGAAGTCCTTACTTGTATGATAGGAAAGATATTTTCTATAGAGCTAAGAACAAGTATCTACTTGTCAAAGATGGAATCAAATACTTTGTAAGAGCTCATAAGCTCAAAAATAATTATACTGTCATAAACTCAGGGCAGATGAAAAAAATGATAAATTCATGCAAACAATTCTTACTGATGGTTGTAAAGGAAAAGAAACCTGATAAAACCAATGTATTTGAGGGCCGTAATGCTAAACAGAAAGCTGATTTAGAAAAAGGCTGTTTCAGAGTATGATATCTTGTTTCAAGAACCTAAAGGTCTACTACGCAAAAAGGAAATAGTGCATGATATTATTTTGCAGCAAGATGCTTCATTTCCTAACATTGGAATGTACAGGTTGTCTGCTTTAGAGAATGCTGAAATCAAGAAGCAAGTGCAAGAGTTGCTCGAGAAGGGGTTCATCAGGCCTAGCACATCACCATGTGGGTCACCAATCGTTTTGGTGAGAAAGAAGGATGGCTCGTGGAGAATGTGCATTGATTACCGAGCACTCAATAAGATAACAATAAAAAATTGTTATCCCCTTCCTCACATAGATGATCTTTTAGATCAATTGAAGGAAGCTGTTTATTTCTCCAAGCTAGACTTGCACAGTGGATACCATCAGGTCAGAGTTGCAGAACAAGACGCATGGAAGATTGCTTTCAAAACAAAGCAGGGATTGTATGAGTGGCTGGTTATGCCTTTTGGCTTAACTAATTCTCCTGCTACTTTCATGAGATTAATGAATGATGTACTCAGACCTTTTCTTGATGATTTTGTTATTGTGTATCTGGATGACATTCCAATTTTTAGCAAAACGTGGGAAGAACACTTAAATCATGTTAAGCAGACATTAGATGTTTTGAAAAGAGAAAAACTTCATGTTAAACTCTCAAAATGTGAATTTGGTAAAACATCTCTAAATTATTTGGGTCATATAGTATGAGGTGGTGAATTGAAGATAGATCCCTCTAAGGTGGCAGTCATTGTAAACTGGCCTAAACCCAAATCTGCTACAGAAGTTAGAAGCTTCTTAGGAGCAGCACAATATTGGAGGAAGTTCATTTCTAACTTTTCCTCAATTGCAGCTCCCTTACATGCTTTAACAGGATTGAACAAGGTGTTTCAGTGGGGAGGTAAATAGCAGAAAGCCTTCAACACCTTGAAAGAAAAGATTAGTACAACACCTATACCAACATTGCCTGATCTTCAAAGACCATTTGAGATCCAAACAGATGCCAGTGACTATGCCATGGGAGCAGTGTTGACATAGCACTGTAAACCCATATGTTATCATTATGAGACTTTTAATCCTGCAGTAGTTAACTATCCTACATATGATAAAGAATTGTATGCATTAGTACAGAGTGTGAAAAAGTGGAAACATTACTTAATGGGCAAAGAGACAGTAATACATACTGATCATCAACCACTTCAATATCTACACTCCCAAACTAAGTTGCAGCAATCAAGACACTATAGATGGATGGGTTTTCTACAACAGTTTCATTTAGTCATCAGATATAAAAAGGGAATACATAATAAAGTTGCAGATATGTTATCTAGACCCATTATAAATGCATCTACTATGCTTAAGCATAATTCTGTGCTACATGAAAGCTACATTAAACAATATGCACAAGATATAGACTTTAAATATGTATATGCAACTTTAAGTCAGGGAAAACGAGTAGAAGAATTGGATTATCATGTAAAGGACCGACTCTTATACCATTGTGGGAAGTTATGCATTCCACAAACTGAAAGAGTAAAGATAATTAGAGAAACGCACACTTCTATGATATCAGGTCACTTTGGGATAAGTAAAACAGTTGCACATCTGGAAAGATTTTTTTATTGGCCAAAAATGAATGAGACAATTTCTAGATATGTAAGAGGGTGTACTATGTGTGCTAAAAGCAAGCCCAACAATAGGAAACTAGGCTTGTACACTCCATTACCAGTTCCTTCTCACCTTTGGGAAAGTGTGTCCATGGATTTTGTTGGAGGACTACCTAAATCTAGGAAAGGTCATGATTATCTATATGTTGTTGTGGATAGGTTCAGCAAAATGTATTTTGATACCTTGTAATAAACAGATTATAGCTGAACAAACTACAAAACTATTCTTTGAACATGTGTGGGTTCATTTTGGACTACCCACTTCCATTGTATCTAATCAAGACACCCGATTTGTGGGGAAGTTTTGGTCAAGTCTGTGGGAACTGATGGACACCAAATTGAATAAAAGCACAGATTTTCATCCACAAACTGATGTCCAGACAGAAGTAGTTAACAGGACAGTGATCCAGTTACTCAGTGGATATTGCAGTAAACATCCTAAGCTTTGGGATGAACATTTGTGTTATGTGCAGCGTGCTTACAACAGAGCAAAACATTCTTCTACACAGAGATCTCCTTTTGAGACTTGTTTTGGTTTCACACCAAGGTCTCCTTTGGATTTTGTCTTTGGTAAAGATACCACAGTTGAGGGACACAATGATGTGGACAGGGCAACTAGGTTCATTGAAAAAATCTAAGAAATTCACCAGGCAGTACAGGAACAGCTGGAAAAGAGCCAAGCCAAATACAAGGCAAGGCATGACAAGCATCAGATGGAGCATAGTTTCCAAGTTGGTGACCAAGTCTGGTTGTATATCAGCAAGGACAGGATGCAAGGCGAAGGTAAAAATCTAAATCCCATCAGGTATGGACCCTTTAAAATACTTGAGAAGATTGGTGAAAATGCTTTTCACCTTGATCTACCAGCTTATATGCACATCTACTCAGTCGTGAATGCAGATTGCTTGAGATTGTTTAAACCCTCACTAATTAAGGATCCCGAAGAGCAGAGTCAATTGCCTTCTATTGATGACCTGCTACCTGAATATCTTAATGAATTACAGGAAGACACAGTTCTGGACAGAAAGGTGAGGACGACGCACAGAGGAGATGTTGATTACCTCAGAATTGGGCTCAAGGGTTTAAAGCCGAGAAATGAAAAGTGGATAGAGATTGGACAAGTGAGACAATTGTACCCTCACTTAGTCAATGCTTGAAAATCAACTTTTGGTTGTCTAAAAGCTTTTTCAGTGGGAAGGACGTGATTCGAATTGGATCCATGAAAAATAATCAAGATGCCATGGCTGTATCTGAACAGAACAGACTTCGAATTTGTGAACAAAGAGTGGTCAGGAAGACCTCTGACAGTGGTAGTTTGCAGCTAGCGAGGAACGACAAGGACCTCGGTCAAAGCGCACTGACCGAGGCCCATGGAGACCACGTAGGAGGCAAAACTGGAAATTGGGAAGCCTGGATCGGGAAAAGGAGGCTGTTTCTGATGTGCGATTAGCGTTAATCACGCATCGCTGGGCAAAACCCCTCGAGAAGGAAAAAGCCCCAAAGCGCTCGGTCACATGGAAGCCGGGAAACCGTGGGAAAGCGCTAAGGCGAAAGGCGGGTCCCGTGCTCCAAAACTGGCAGTATATCGGGAGCACCCTTGGGCGGTAAGCGGATTTGGAGAAAAATGAGCGATTCCATTCAACGCCTGACACGTCACAGGCGGATGAGAGAGAAAACCACTGCTCATCACGCGCTAAGGGTCAAGCGAGTCAACCGTGTGAAATGAGCGAATGTTGTAGGATCTGGGGGCTCCAGATCTGACGACAGAGATCGCGCCCGATGGAGGAACCAGATTTGACAGGGGATTAAGAAGCAACATAAAGAATTCTGAAGTCTAATTTGACGCTGAGATGACGGATGAGTCATTCCACAGTGTAACCGAAAAACCGAATCGACGAGAAAGAGATGGCACAGTTCGCGAGAGGACAAGTGGCCACTCCCAGTGAGCCATTGACGATGATGCAGAGACAGGGAACCCCAAGCGAGCAGCAGTAGGCGATCCGACGGGGGTGGAAGAGGAAGTGAATAGTCAGAGACAGATTGGCTTTAAAGCCATGAACAGACAGAAAACAGAGGACACTAAGAGGAGAAGAGAACGAAGACAGAGAAAAGAAGAGACAGTGAAGCAAAAAGCAGAAAGACAGAGGGCCGAACTGACTTGTAGCAAAGGCAGCATCGAGCAGACAAACAGCTTGAGAGGTTCAAGCAATCCTTGAGAGGATCTGTTGGGAATTGAGTACCACATTGGGCTCCTCCCATTAAAGACTAGAGAGGTCAAGACTTGGAGAGGAAAAGAGTCTGTGCACTCTAGTGGCATGGGGAATCCAAGAACCACCCTACCAAGCAATTCTGTTTCAGGAAACTCAAATTGAGCTCCTCATTGTAATTCTCTGCTTTAAAGACACAATAAAAGAAGGCCACCACTGAAATTTGGACTGGAGATGTAACCCTGGAGAATAGGGTGAACTCCTTATTAATTGTTGTGTTCTTGTATTTGCTTACTGTGTTTCTCTTACTGTTTTCCATTTTCCAATGTCTGTGTATTTTGCAATCTGATCGATCCGTTGCCTAAAATGACATACACACACACCAACACATGAGTCTGTAATACCTTCATTCATTAATAACTTAACTGAGGTCACTCAAGAGTGATTTTTAGATCAAAGCTCAAATGCCACTTGAAATAAATTGTGTTTAATCATGATCAAACATGTTTAACTTTATGTTTTAGGATTAGAAAATAATTCAACAAAATTGTTTAATCTTGGTTGAAATTAGAAGATAAGATAGATTAGCAGAAAAAGTGACCAAAGCATTTAACCTTGGTCAATGGCATTTTATGCACTAGAATAGGGTTACAAGTTTCTTTAGGAAATAAAAAGGGAATGCTTGATCAAATGCGCCTTTAAGATTATTAATCATGCCTTGATTGATTTATTTTAGTTAAAAATAAATTAATCATGTCATTTAAACATGATTAACTCCATGTAATAAGCATTAAACTTGAGTTTTATTTTTACGTTGGGAGATGATTTGACATTTTGTCGTTTTTTAATATCCGAAGGGCACTTTTCAACGACCATGATTTTCCCTGCCCAGATCAATAGCGGGGAAACCAATTCGTACCCCCTCGTCCCATTTCACATTAACACCGGGGGGGGGGTTCGAAAAATGGTATTTCTTTTCCCGGGCCCCACGCAACCTGACACTCTCTCATGAATTTGCACCGCCCTCGTCCTAAACCGCTTACCATCGCCCCCCCCTGAAATCTGCTTATTGCTCCTCCACTCCTACCAACGGTCACTACATCACCTCCCACACATTTCCCTCCACTAGTCACATATTGCCACATGTCCATCTATCATTCGCCCACATCTATTCCCGTTATCATTTGTTTGTTACACGCTATCCGTTACCATATTCCCATTACCCATTAATACACCTAAATCCTGTTTGGTAACGGTTCCATTGCAATGACAATCTATCAAGGCCTATAGAATGACCTTGACTCATTTCATGCGATTCCCCTGCCCATTTGAAATAGATAGGGTTTATGGAATTGCTCGAGATAAACACATCCACAAAGGTAATACTGAACATTTAAACTCTAGAAATATATATTGTTTCTTGCAGATCATGAAGGGTTGGGACCCCCTCGACCTTTTACCCATTTGGATTCTGGATCTCCGTGGTGGTCAGGCAGAAATCTGGGATATATACATTTTGCACTTATCGTAGGTTGGCATCACACTTCATGAAGAAGTAGACACAGTTTTCTGGTATGACGCCCCTACAAATGGTCATATTTCTATTAAGGAATTTTTCAATCATATTTACACATCTTGTAGGGGCTATGAGGACAATGTTGGTTTTCAAAAGCAATGAAATGACATTTACCACAATTTTTTTTTTTTTTCCTAGGCTGGTTTGTCCAGAGAAATAGAATTTTGACATGGGACAATCTCTGTAAATGGGGATTGCAGGGTTCGAGTAGATGCTTTTTATGTCAAGAAATGGAAGAGAGTGGTCTACACCTTTTCATTGATTGTCCTGTTTCAAAAAGAACCTGGATATATGTCCTACAGATGCTGGAGATACATGAGAATCAAACATATAATTCAATTGAAACATGTTTCAGATTTTGGTTCAATGGGCATATAGAAAACAGAACTATCCCTTTTCATTTTTGTTGGGGATTGGGGAAGGGTCATAGTGCAATTTTTTTTGAGGACAGACCATTCAGCCATGTTCGGGTTGCTTCATACAATTGTGCCTCCTTCTTGGAGTATAGGAAAATTCTAACACCAAAGTCAAAGAGACTTATTGCTAACATGGATAACACACTCTATTATCCTTCTGGTCATTTTGACGGTGCGACACAAAACTCTATATGCGGATGTGGATTACCATCAGCACAAACTACTTCTGGAAATTTTGCTGGTATGTTGGTGTAGGTACGAACAACAGGGTAAAGATCATAAGCCTTTGGGGACCTCTACTGCGCCAGATGGTTGAGTGTGGAGAGAAATATATCTATGTGTGGCAAATCACTACAAACTAGATCAACAAAGTAACAAAATTCAATCCTCTGCTTTCCTTCTCACATATTCCTCAAGAACATAACCTTTCGGCTGATGGCCAGTCAAAAGAAGGTCTACACAAGGGTTCGGGGTACATATGGTTCTAGTCTTTCCGAGCAAGTTGTCTTCAGTCCTCCTGACAGATTCCATGGGGGTGAGGTTGCTTCGCATTACATGGTTTCGTATGGTGGACAAATCCCTATTTATGTCTACATGCCATATATTTTCTTTGATGTCTCGTGGAGCATTTCGGCATGTCGGACTTCCAGTGCTTTTTTTTAAATGAAAACTCTTTTTATATTTGTTGTTGTATCTCTTTTAAGACTAGCACTGATCTCCAGATATATCCTCTATTTTGTTGTTGTATCTCACTAGCACTGGTCCCCAGATATATCCTCTCTATTGATCCCTGTGGGATGATTTATTGCCAATCTGGCTATAGGTGATTTTTGACTTTTGATGAACTTAGCAGATTTCTAATATGTAAACTTGATTTCCATATAAATCAATGTCCAATATTTTCTTGTGAAAAAACAAATAAACATTCCAAGAGGATATATCTACTATTAAAAACATTTCCAAAGGATTTATCGACTAATAACGTTAGTGAAGCAATTGAAATTACATAAAAAATAGCAGTGAGGTCTTTGGAAGTATCATGGACAAGATCATTCCTTATTACATCTCCTTCCTTCAGATCATGCCTCAGAAGAAAAACCATCAGGTGGCTTCCTCTGCCCTTCTGCCGCTCTCATTTCCAAGAGCACATTTTGACGATGCGGCAAAGGATGGCATTTGCGCTTGTGGTGTTTTCATAGCTATTTCAAAAGATCTAAATTTCTCCATTTTCTGGAATGGTGGTAAAGGGACTAATAACAAGGCAGAGGCCATGGCCCTGCATGGTCTGCTCTCTTTCTGTACTTTCATGGATATTGGACCTATAAAAGTATACGGGGACTCGAAAACCATCATAGATCATGTGAAGGGAATGCAGAAAATAACAAATGATTGCCTTTCAGGATGGCTGAATAGGATCGCATCTCTTTGGAACTCTGTCACTTTTCCTATTGCACATATAAAACGCAACCAAAATGATCAAGCGGATGTTATGTCAAAAAAAGGGTTGCATTCTCCTATTGGTAATTGGTATCTGGTCATCACAATGGATTCCTGCGCATATGAGATCCAACCTTTCTATATGCCCGACATATAATGCTTGCAGACTCTTGTTTTTGCTATATGGTCAATATTTTTGGATATTCCTATCTCCTACAGGCTGGATAGTCTAATATTTTTGTTTTGTATTTAAATGTCTTCCAAATGAAGCTGGAACTCTCTCCTTATCCCCTCTGGAACGAGTACATAATCCAAGGAATATGATCCTCCAGTTTTTGTACATATCAGTTCTGTATTATCATCTATATAATATAATCCTTATAGTATTTTTTCTTCTGAAAAAAAATATAAGAGATTTGTTGATCCCAAATTTTAAATAATCAATAGACTAGATTTATTTTAAATAGCTCAATTTTTTTTCAAAAGATGTTTTAAAATCTTTACACTTTAAAAGATCAATTTTTTTCACTTCAAAAGATTGTTTACAATTTAAAAGATTTGATTCTTTTCAAAACTTGGTAGTCCGGAGTTAAAATGATTTAAAATAATTTAATTATCAATAATTGATAATTGATAATTATTAATTTTTTATTTATTTTTTAATGTATTTTTGATTAAAAGATTTTTATATTATGATGATCTAAAGTAGTTTAATTATTAATAAAAAAAAAATTATTAATAATTGATAATTGATAATTGATAATTATTAATTATTTTTATTTTTTTTTAATGTAATTTTGATTAAAAGATTTTTATTTTATGATGATCTAAAGTAGTTTAATTATTAATAAAAAAAATTATTATAATTGATAATTATAATTATTAATTATTTTTATTTTATTTTTATGTAATTTTGATAAGATGATCTAAGGTGTAGCTCATTTAATATAAATATTTATAATTCTGTTTAATTAAAAATTTAATTTGTTATTTTGTAATTTTTTAGTAGGGAGTTTATTCTTCAATCTCAAATTAAAAATTAAGTCATATAAATAATTATAAGTTATATTGGTCAATGGTAAATAAATAATGGTTGATAGACAAATCAACATATAGTCTTGCTTTGGTAGTAACTAATGAGATGTGATCTGAAGTGGATAAGTAAACTGCTTACTCAAACAGAGGAATTTGCATAAATTTTTGTGTGTAGTATCCACTAGTAAGTCTACACATTTACAATTTTTCTACTGCATAACGTAAATAATGGTGGGAAGTAACTTATGTACATATATTTTTTGCATCTTATTCCTATCTATTTTTATGCAAATACTTGTTTAAATTATGGTGGGAAGTAATTAATGGTAGATATGTTATTTAATTGAGTATAAGTTATTTTCAAGTATTTTATTTTTGGATGTTTTCTAACTTAAGAATAAAAAATCACTACACAAATATCAAAAAACCATGCATGAATATTGCAACCATATCCATAAATTATGGCATAAAATATGTAAGGCAGTGTACATGGCATTATATTGTGCAAAGGTTGCAACAACACGTTCAAGCTATGGTCCAATCAAATGTTTGTAAATTAATTTTTTTAATAATATTGAAAAATAGGAGGGGAGAGACAGAAGGAGTTGGGAGAGAAAGGGAGAGCGAACTTGAGAGAGATGAGGAGAGAGATGAGAAGAGAGGAAGGGAGAGAGTAGAGCGGGAGGAAAGATGGATCCAGCCTAGATATCTTATGTGTGTATATATAAACTTGCAGAGATCCATCTTAATCCCAAATCTATCAAATGCCAAAAGGTCTCAAATCTTTTAAAGTGCAAATTTTTTCTCAAATTTTACACTCACCTCAAGAGATTTGATCCTTCTCAATACTTTATAAATTCAAAGTTAAAATAAATCTATATTAATTCAAGAATAATAAATGTAAAATTATTTAATTTAAATAATTTCAAATTTTCATTTATTTATGTAAACTAAATTAACAAAAAAATTATTACAATGTACTGCAAAATTTATTATCAAAATTAATTATATATACTACTTATTTAAATATAAGCCATGCTTTATTTACGTTTAAATCCACTTTATATTAAGTAACACGATCAACCAGCGCTGGGTTTTGTATTCTTTGAAAATTATACATGCCACGGTTATTGTTGTTTTATTTGTGGAGATTGATCCGTAGATACACATTAAATGTGGTAAAGATGGAGATTTATTTTAAGAGAATTTTATATAGCATGGTATAAATGTAAATATATATTTATGCCGTAAGGCGTTTTTATGCCATAAGGTGTTTCCCTTTGAAATGAATTGGCCCAGTTGATGCCGTGTCTTATTGTTGACCGTGGATTTGTAATGTTAGACGATTAAATGAAATTTGATCGTTGATCCCAACCATCATCAAATACCAATTTAATTTAATTTGAATCGGTTTCAAAAATATTTGGATTATCTGTTGGGATCTCTACCTATAGCGGCTTCTCTGAGGCTTCGATCAGATCAAGAGGCGTAGCAGCCAGATGAAAAGTTCCTGTTCGCAATGGACGTTTTCTTGACATTGGCGGCAAGCCCGCAGACATCGTGGTGTCATGGATACCCATCACCCCTCCTATGTAATTTTGTCGATGGCTGCAACTCTGCAACCACATCCAATCATTCTAGTTTTTCGATTCCTATTCTAAAGACCGCATTCTACAGTTCTAATTAGTTCTAATTGTCCAAATGATGGGCAGTTTCGAGGTTCGGTCCCATCTGACAAAAGGAAGCACAAAATGACTGAAAGACATCGGCGTAAAGAAATGAATTCTCTCATTTCAATTCTGAAATATTTGCTCCCAGGTGAAAATATTCAGGTATGTAATTCTTTGACCGATCACAGGGGTTTTCTCCAGTAGAGACGTCAACAGTACTCTCTTGGGTTTTATTTTCATGAGGGTATGCGTCCTGTGAGTTGATTTTGGTAAAATGAAGTCATTGAAATACCGCTCCAGTTGCCCAATTCCCATGGTATTTCTCCATTGAAATGTTTATTCGATAGATCAACCTAAATAAGACTGTCCCTGCTCATTGCAAGTTGTTTTGGTATAGCGCCTTCAAACATATTAGTGGTAAGGTAGAGGTGTGCCAAGCTCTGTAGCCTGCCTAAACTTGCTGGCAGTTTTCCATTCAGTTGATTGTGATGGAGATACAAATTTGAGAGGCGACGACAATTTGTTATGGAAGCGGGTATTGTCTCTGATAATTTATTGTCTCTGATACATGAAAAATGGTGTGGTGCCTTGAATTGAATATAAAACAATCTGGGTTGGTTCTACAGTTCCGAAAAATCAGAGCAGGCATTTTTATTACTATTCAATTCAAGAAGAAATGACTAGATATTGAAAACCCTTGTTTTTAATTTATGGGCTCTGATTGATGTTTGGAGTGTCATGTTCTCTGATTTTGCCCCTTGTAGATCATGCAGAAATGCTTTTGCTATTTTTTCGTTTGACGGGCATTTTAAATAATTAGGCTTACTCTTATGCTGAGGGAGTATCAACCACCCACAAGTTCAGTCATCATGTCGTTTTATCAGAAATCAAAATTTGGTACAAATTGACGAAATATGTAGCCTGGATCATGGTCTGCAGAGGAACCAGAATGACCGCATCCCACTGGCTGTGTTGTATGCTGAGCATCACTAGACTCTACAGTGTGATGATCTGAAATTTGTAAGTGGTTGGGTCTGAAGACGTGGTGAGAATGTGTGTGCCTAAAATAAACATAGTGTTATGTTTAAGCCCTCAGGGAAAAATCATAATCAAATGACAAGAAAATAGCACTCATTCCTAGGAGGTCAGCCCTCTTAGTATTGCTCTAGGATGACTGTGAGTAACCATGGAATTTCATAATGATTTCTTTAAACGGTGAAACTTCTTTAGAACCACTATGTCTATTTAGAGCTAGGTAACTAGTTCTTACCATATAAAGGCCACAGGAAGTCTATTTTTTCCAATGAGTTGAATTGCCTCAATTGAAAATTCCTCCAAGAAGACGCGGAGGAGGTAATATGATCACAGCATGGTCCTCTACGATGGAATGGAAACTAAGTGGGGCCTATTCCTCTCTACAGATTGGGTCTCCAAATACAGGTTTACTTCTGGGTAATTATTGTGAAAGGGCAATGTCTAGTGGTTCTACGACTGTTGTCATGAATATCAGTGTAATATCTGTAGTAGCAGCGGCCATGCAATCATCGTTCATTGTAGGGAGTAAAAAAATAATATATGCAGTTTTCATTGTACTCAAGAGAGTTTTCAAGGTGACCACCTCTTTGAGGAGCAAATTGAAACATCTCCAATCGAAGTATTTGTAAAACATGGATGGAAACTCCCTCAAATCCTTGGAAGGGAAATCATATTGCGTCCTGATATAATAGATTGAGCACTTAAAAAAGATAAAATTCTCTTCAGTCTCTGCCTTCCATAAGGGTCAAAAGCTTACATACCCATTCCTCACAAGAAATGTGATGGATAGTCTTTGCTTTCTGCTTTTGAGAACATGCCCTGACGTTGAGGATCATCGAGATGAACTATATGGCTAGCATGAATTTGAAGGATCTTCTCGAAGTGTGAAGTCAACGTACGACCAAGAAGCCTAAAATGGGCAACCTAAAAATTAGAATGGAGCTTTTTAGATATCATTCCCGGTAATGACATCTTCGAGGGGTGAAGAGAACGGGGAGGTTGAAGATGAGAGAATATGCAACCACATTTAGTTCCCCTGCCTCTTTTGAACGGATGTGAGATATTCCAACCGTGATTCATCAGAGTAGTTGCGATTAAGATTACAAAGGGATTATCGTCACTGTTATAGATAACATTCAATCCAAAAATACGAAAATAGGGAGAAGATAGTAGACAATGTTTCTGAATATTATGTTCATTGGTCAATGGGAATTTCTAATTGCAAATGTCTATTCTTAAAGGGGAGGGGTGAAGGAAGGCATGGTTATGTCAGCTCACTGTTGAGGTCAGCTGGTGAACTTGTTCACGTCAATCAGGTAGAGATCAAACCTCTCGTTTTTGAGGATAGTGTTCCTCCATCATCTGGTCCACCAAATGAGGGAATTTCTTTTGAGACTTGAGTTGGTCTTCGAGAAACCACTTGCTAGTTCAATGGAGTTGTCCTTGTCTTCAAATCTAGTGTATTTATTGCATGTTGTTCTTGGTTCATTCTCCCTGACTTGTAGAATGGTGTCTTTCTTGAAAGGTTGATACATCTAACATTGATGGTTCAAAACAATTAGTTTATCCACACTGAACAAAATGGAAGAATGACTATGTATTGTGATAGATCCAATTTGAAGGCACTTTTACCACTTTGCTTCAGAATTTGAAATAGTCCATATTAGTTTTTTTTCAATTTAAAATTCTATCCCTTCATCCATTCTTTTCCTTTGGCTTAATATTGTGGTTGACTCGTTGCTTATCAAGAGATTCCTTATACTTCTGAGTCTTCTACAATGCCCACTTCCACCCATCGATGCATTTTGTTGATATGCTTGATGAACTTTTCAGCTTGTCATTGAGTAACTTTATTTTGTCATTTCTACCATCTAGCCAAAGTACTTTCTACTCTGGAATCTCATGCATGCCTCAAAGTTGAAAGGACAATTTATTAGTGGAGCGATGGATCAGTCTATTCTATGCTAAAAATATAAGAATTGATCATCTTCTATCGTCAAATGTTGATGGCCGTACATTCTTAGCAATCACACTACAGTCGTATAAGGTCCTATTGGCCACTTATATTTTTTCATGTGTTGGAATTTAGAAGATGAAGGTTGTGCCCCTTTTCAAATTGGTGTTTATTAATGGCCATAATGCATTTCCAAAGATGTCATAGAATTTTGTTGTTTCTGTCATATTCAGTGGGTGTTAGTAGTTTGAAATTCACTCAAACATGCTTGAAAAATAGGTGTGCAGTTTGCTGCCTTAGTATGGTCTTCGTACATTGCCAAAGTGTAGTTGTTTTTCTTCCAGGAATTTGGCCCCATGATATAGTGTTATTGACATGGGATTACATACATGTCTACTAATATAATAGCTCTTTTTGTAATTGCCTCCTTTTAAACTTGATTAGAAATTTTTAACATTACCATGAAATGACTCACTATGTTTGAGAGTGTTTCCAACCTCATTAGACTTCATATGGAGAAAATAGCATTTCATAACCCATTCAAAATTTAGCAGACTTAACAGTTTTCTGGATTTCAGGATCAACGGGATTGTGGCATTTCATTAGATTATATCATGTATGAGGATAGGTGATTGGCATTTAATCAAGAGCACCAAGCCCTATATGTATCCCAGTGTTTTGTGTTGATTGTTGAACCCTTTTGCCATGGCCTTAGCAAAGGTGTACCCTTCACTCAAGTCAAAATCATTGATCACGCATGTTAAGCTTTCTCTACCATATTATAAGGCTTGGATTAAGACGTTTGATCAAAATTGGGCAGTGTTGACTAATATCCCTAAAGAATTGAACTAGAGGCAAAAACTAGACAAGAGGAGAGGAATCTAGATTCTAGATGGTTGATTCTTAAATAATTAATCATTGATGTACAATGGATGCCATATTTATATTGATTTATGTACAAATATGCATGTTTTCATATCTTCTACAACTAATTTGGAATTTTGGATGTTTTTTTAATATAAATGCAAATATATAATATATACACACACACGTCGCTTCGCTTCTGACAATTTTTGGAAAATAACACTTCCGACGCTTTGCTTCCAAAAAACAGACCCGCTTCATCCCTGCTTTGAGCAACATTTCTCAAGGGCAAACCATTAACCTGATGCACTTCCTTTGGCTAAGCTATTGGTATGACATGGGCATATTTTGGTCAAAATCACCCAGACTTTCACCTTGCCCAGTGTGCTTCTGGCCATTGGAGAAGTTGAGGCCTGGTGCATGGTTTGACATACATCCATTGTTCAACATCAAAATCTACTAATGCAATTTAATATAATACATTTAAAAAATACATGATATATTGTAGACTAGGATGAGTACGTTAGGATTAGAAAGCAAATGTATTAGGTACCCATCATAACCAGATCCTCCTTTAGTTGAAATTGCACTTTACCCTAGTTGCCCTGTCCCCTATAGCGTGAAAGTGCAACCTCCTTGTCCATAATTTGAGGCACATTTGGTAATTTGATTTTAGTAATGTTTCTGTTGTTTCTTTCTGTGATTGCCCTATTCTGAAACCGTCAATCACACTTACTTCCACAGGATTGGTTGAACATTATTAGTAGTGTCCGAACTTGTGCCATCATCTCATACTTCAAGTCCTTTTTATGTCATGTATAATCGCTTTTCAGGTGAGAAGCCTTAGCAAATTTATAGATTCCTGATTATGATCATGTCTAGTGGGTAAATAATTGCAAATAATGACTATTTTGTGTCTTATGCGCTAATACCCTCATTCTACCAACCAAAGTTTTCACGGTGTGCACTCTCAAAAGTTCTGCTTGTTTTTGCATAAGTTAGCAGATTGATTGCTCTGCTTGAGATAGTAACTGTTAAGATTGAGCCTATATTTCAGAAGTTAATTTTTATCAAATTAAGTTACAATTTTTGTTCCCAATTTTGATGGGAGGCTTTTCACACGGCATATATTTATATCACTTATTTTCTTATGTCAACTCGTGATGGATAGTAGGTTGAATCTATGGATTGTCAAGTCTGTGGCTAGCTTTGGCTAGTGGAGTTTAAGATGCATGTCGTTTTAATGTAGACTGTTTAAAGCTTTCTAGTTATTTGATTTTTAAGGTGTACCTCTTTGCATCCAATGTAAAATGTTGCAGGTTTTTAGTTTTGTCTAATTTGTTTTCTTTGCTTTGATGCAAGTAAATTGTAATTTATAATTAGATCACTCACGACTTTAAAATTTTTCCAAAAATCACCAGTTCAAATTGAACATCCTTAAATTTGTTACATCCAGAGTACTTGGAGCACTGACTTGTCATATGTATGCAGCTTATGGAGGATTTTCTTTGTTAACCTAGGTTTTAATTTAGGATGTCTTGAAGCATGCAACATAAGTGGTTTTGAGCACTTCTATAATCTTCATTTACAGTCAAAATGGCAAACAGAAGTTGGCAAGTGTTGCAAGAGTCAAATTCTTTTTATCATTTCTTTTGTGAGATTCTGGCATTGTATTGTTTTTATTTTTATCTAATAGCCATTTTATTCTAATTCATTAGCGCTCATTTTTCATGGGCCTTAGATGTTACCAAGAATATAGATGTCCTGTTGCTGTTAATGAAGTCTTCATGCCTTCACAAAACTTTGTGCATTTATGGAACTTCCTGGTAATCCATATCCCAAAGCTCCCATAATTGCCCTAATGGAGTATACATGGCAAACATCCAAAAGGAATCCCTTGAGAAAACAAATATAAAAGGATAAGTCAAAGTTTTCCAGGCTTGAGTAAGAGACAAGCCCAGAGTTCTCTAATTGCCAGACCGAGTACCACTCTGAGGAAAGCCAGAATTGCCAAAAAAACACCTTCAAAATCCAAAGTTGAGAATGCAAAACAACCCACAGAAGCAAACTAACAAAAATCAAAAGGATGTGATACCCAAACTCCCATCTACAAGCCTAAACATAAAGATATGATAGGTCACTAGGTTAGACTTAGGAATATACAGTATTAAATAATTGTTTTTCTGGCTGATGTGTTCTAACTTTTTCTCCATGATAATGCAGAACAAATTATAAGGAACCACGAGGTTCCTATAATGTGGTCACCAAATAGAATTGCAGGTTTTAACTTTTATGGCACTGCTGGAGTTTGCACAACAATAAAGAGTGAGAGAGATTTGTTTTCAAAAATGTTTAAATTTATGTTTTAGGATTAGAAAATAATTCAACAAAACTATTTAATCTTGGTTAAAATTAGAAGATATGATAGATTAGTGGAAAAAGTGACCAAAGCATTTAATCTTGGTCAATGGTATTTTATGCACTAGAATAGGGTTACGAGTTACTTTAGGAAATAAAAAGGGCATGCTTGATCAAATGCGCCTTTAAGATTATTAATCATGTTTTGATTGATTTATTTTAGTTAAAAATAAACTAATCATGTCATTTAAACATGATTAGCGCCATGTAATAAGCATTAAACTTGAGTTTTATTTTTACGTCGGGAGATGATTTGATGTTTTGTCGTTTTGTAATATCCAAAGGGCACTTTTCAACGACCATGATTTTCCCCGCCCAGATCAATAGCAGGGAAACCAATTCGCACCCCCTCGTCCCATTTCATGTTAATGCCGGGGGGGGGTCCGAAAAGTGGTATTTCTTTTCCCGGGCCCCACGCAACGTGGCACTCTCTCATGAATTCACACCCCCTCGTCCTAAACCGCTTACCATCGCCCCCCCTCCGAAATCTACTTATCGCTCCTCCACTCCTACCAACGGTCACTACATCACCTCCCACACATTTCCCTCCGCTAATCACATCTTGCCACATGTCCATCTATCATTCACCCACATCTATCCCATTATCATTTGTCTATTACACGCTATCCATTACCATATATCATTACCCATTAATACACCTAAATCCTGTTTGGTAACAGTTCCATCACAACGGTAATCGATCAAGGCCTATAAAATGACCTTGACTCATTTCGCGCAATTCCCCTACCCACTTTGATTACTATTTTCAAATTGCAGGTACTGTTTTAAGTTTTCGCACTCCTACTGTTCAACACCTATCAATTTCAGCAATTCAGAGCCCAGATACCCTTGACAGAGATTTATTTGCTTATCCAGGTACCTATTCAAGCCAAATTTTGTCCTTTGATATCATTCTCTTTCTCAAAATCCTCAATCATGGCACCAAAGGGAAAAACTTAATCTTCTAGCCACAAAAAAAAGGTGACAATAACCCTAAGACCTCTGTTATCCTAGACCTAGATCACATGCCATTAGCCGATCAATACTTCAAGATTGATGATACTGAATGTGAATTCGACCTGTTCGAATTACATCACTGTTTAAAGCAAAATTACCTAGTCCAAAAAGACAACATTAATCTTTGGGAATCCTTGTTACCTATTTTTATCTTTCCATAGAGAAATTATTTGCCTGATCTGGTGAAGTGGTGTCAAGCCAGGTACAATCCACTGCACAAAACCATTGTGGCTCAGAATGAAGACATTCTGATTTCATTTACACCTGAAACCATAAACCATATTTTGTTGATTCCTCAAAATGACTCCCTTAGCCATTTTTCCGTAGATGTTCTAATGGACTCGTATCATAAGTTAACCTTTCCTCAGAGAGCCCAAATTTTTGATATTTTTCTCCCAAAAGACTCTCAGCATCATAAGAAAAATCCCCCTTACCCAACTTCTATGTTCCTAGAGAAAGCCAAGCAAATAATTGTCTTAGTTTCTTGCCTTTTAGGGTATCCATCAGACCAGTGGGTAGATGAGCCTATCTTAGGCTTTCTATCAATTTTATCCAATGAGCACAAGCCAGCATTCATGTACAATTTTAGCCAATTTTTGGCTGATAATATGCATGAACAAATGATGAAGATTACTACAGAAGGCATATTTAATTATGCATCTGTACTAGTCTACATGTTTCTTTTTCAGTAGGGAGATAAGTTTCCAATAACTCTACATAAGAAAGATGATCAAGGCCCATCAATCAAGCAGTGACGCAGTGGACTTCGTTAGTCAGGAGAAACTCAACAGAGTTTAAGTTTGTAGAATTCATTGACAGTTTTGTTCATACAGTTGCAGGGCTTCTTAGCGATTAGAATGAGCCAAGGATTAGTGCAGAAATAAAAAGGGTTTTACACTTGAGTGAGAAGACAAAGACTGGAGACTGGTATTTATACCAGAATTATACAAAAATAAGAGTATATGGATGTGAGATAGGTCCCTATAAACTTCTTAAGTATGTTCCAATGAGGATTTTCTCTCTGGAATACATAAGGCAGATGATCAACATGGATGAAATCCATTTTGTTTCAGGGAATAGGAAATCACAATTCAAGATCAAAACTCAAGTAGGACCATTCATATGCAATACTAGAACAATAAGAGATGAGGCAGACTCAATCCTTGGGAAATTCAACTTTTAGCCTAGTTTCACCTGGCCATATGATCCATTCAATATTATTTCTAGGTTAAGGGTGGAATCCAAAACCACACCTTATAATCATACCCCAAGACCAGAGATCGAAAATTTTATTAATTAGGACCAGTTGGAGGATAATACATTACAGGAAGCATAAGAGCAGATTTTGTGTATAGCTACCCTCCACACTCCACTACATCAGTATAAATAAGGAAAAAGGCTAAGAGAAGAAAATTCATCTCCAACATGTACAAAAATAAGTGCTCAAGAATTCATTATTCAACAGAAGAAGCAGAAGACACAGCTCAAAGATGTCACCATTCAAAATGAGGAAGAGCAGCAAACTATTGTTATGAGTGGTTTATAGTTTTCCATAGGGTCAGAAGAACACTTCCTTGGCACCCCATCCTCTTCGACCTCACTGAATCCTCAACCAAATCATAGTCAACAGAATTGGGTGAACTTGATGATCCCAATATCTTCAACAAGTTTTTGCAGATTAAGCAGAAAAATGAAACACTAAAGGCCAACACCTATGCTCAGTTTTGGAAGCAAACTTCTACCTCCTAGCATAGGTTGTTAACAACATTTGACAGTGAAAAAGGAAGAATGCAAATGGCATTCTTACAGGCTCAAGTACCATCTCCAAAAACTTCTGCAAATTATAAGAAGACTATTTTCTCATTTGATGCAAAGTTAATACATCCCATTGATCAAATGGATATGCATAGACAGTCTAGAGAAATGATTTTCTCCACCATGAAAAATACTTCCATAGAGATTTCAAAGTTAAGGACATCTCTCACAAATGTCCAAACTCAGTTGAAATTGGAGAAAATTTCTTCATTATCAAAGGATACCAAAATCAAAACACTAGAAGATTTGGTGATCAAGCTGGGTTATGATCCTAGTGATGTCAAAGCAGTGGAGGAGATCATCAAGAAGAAGAATGCAGACATTGCAGCACTTAGGAAATAGTTGAAGTTACCTTCTACAGAAGATCCATTAACAAAAGAGATTGAAGAAAGTGAACAACATAAAGAAGACATGCTCAAACTGATCATTGAGAAAAATATACAGATGAAGGAGATGGAGGAACAGATTGAGAAAATCCTTACGGAAAAAGAAAAGCTACACAATTAATTAAAGCTCCAGTGACAACCATACGAATCAAAGTTGCAGACACATAGGAGATTTGACATCAACACCTAATGATTTTAATAGAGTTGTGCAGGACCTGTCCGTTCAGAGAAAAGAAAATGATAGGTTTTGGCAAAAGCTCAAGAATATAGAAGCGCTAAAGATAAAAAATGGTTCTCTTTTGGTGGAAGAGATGTAGAAATCTCACAAACTGGCCAAGAAGATTGACCAATTGGAAAATCAGTCACTAATGGCTCACACCTTGGCCCAAGCCAAGGAAAGGATCTGGGTGGATATAAATCATGCCATAACTGAGGTTTGGCCATCTATCTAGATTATATTTGAGCAAGAAGAGTTAATCAATAGATGTAGAACAACTATTGAACATGTCAGAAAAACATTGGGATAGGAACCAACAAAGGCTACTTCCATGATCAGAATATTGAATTCAAAGACTAGGTCAAAGTTGGAACAGATTCAAATTGTAGATAGAATAGAGACCATCTTGGAGATCAAAAAGGTGTTACAGAAAAGGAATTTAATGACCCAATTGGAGACTAAGTCTCAAGCTTTGGAAAATGTTGTCTAAATATTTCATACTAAATTCAATTTGTTGAATCAAAGAGGACTGCTAGGGCTAGTAGCACCAAATGATAGACTAATTAGCTTGGAAGATTATTGTGAAAATCTTTACACCATTGCAACAGATACATCAAAGTTTGTAGGTATTAAGGGACATGTCACAGGGAAAGAATTTATTGAAGCATTAGAGTTTGATTTAACTATCAAACATGAAATCAAGCATATCTTCATCAACAAGCCAACTTTCGAGAAGTACACTGAAGTAGATGAAGTCTATAGAAAGCTAATAAATATTTCTATACTGAATGATGAAAGGTGGGATGAGTTATGTGATACCATTGAGTAAAAAAAAGTTTTACCTCCAATAGATAGACAACAAGACAACATTTTGGGGCCAAGTCATCAACAACTTCCTCGAAGATAGTGCCAGCATCTCAATAGTTTAAGCAGTTCTACATTTTAGTACTATTTTTGTAAATTAGTTCAGATGTTTCTAGAATCCATATTTTTGTATAAATAAGTAGTGATTCGATGTATTAAGGGTTGAACCCTTGCATGAGTTTTTTCTAAAGCAGAATTGTATCAGACTGAAATTGCTTCACATTAATGAAAGGATTCTAGATTTGCTTCAAACAACTTGTTACTTTGTGAGTTTGTCTTAATGTTTTCACTTATTTTTTGATATTCTACATGTATTTAAGTTTTATGAAGATAATTGGGTAAGAGAAAACTAAATATCAGTTTATCTTAAAGCCCCTTGAAGTTATAATATATTTTAGGGAATGCTTTATTGGGCTATTTGTCTTTAAGCTCCTATAAATTTATAAATTGTCAACCATCTTCATAAGGTTAAATACATTTTGTTGGGTTGCAAACAATATTTACTTGCATGCTTTCTTATGATTAACTAAAAATTCAGTCTAAATATTTAGGAAATCATAGCCTCTTACAATTTTGCCTTTCCATACACTTTAAATCAAATTATTGTTCAGAGGTAAAGAATCAACCCTTTCATAATATGCAATACTAATAAGGTTTAAGCACCTGCCTTAACCTGCTCATTACATTGGTCATAAAAAAAAATTCTAAAACAAAAAAACATTTTAGATGCTCTGGAATAATGAATTAACCTAGAATTATCTCAGAGGACAACATTAGATTGGCGTCGTTGTCGGGGAACGAAAATTGAACTATATTTCCCTGGATCAACGATAAATTTTTTCCTTTAAGGTGAATAAAGGAATAGTAGGTTAAAATCTTTCACCTGGTGACTTCACAAACCTGAACTAGCTCCTTCAAGACACATTAGGTCTCATTTTAGCTATGAAAATGTTTCTCCATTATCTCATCTAGAGAGATTGGTAAGAGAAGGCTCTTTAAGAAGAATACTTCAAACTTCTTCCTCTTTTTCTGTACCACCACAACCTAAAGATATTTTAGCCTGTGATCCCTTTAGGTCTGTTCTATCTCCATTAAGTTTGGCTGACTTAACACCTATGGTTTTAGAACTATTATCCAAAGGAGTTGATCCGCAGCCAAGTCTTTTAGTCTATTCACTAGAATCATATCAAATTCTTGAAATACCTTAAGAATCAACTAAGTCAGAAGAGGAATTGGATGTACATTTACCTGAGTTAAAACCTACTGATTTTATCTCTCCCACTCATTATACTTTTCCATCTACTTCTGCCCAACCTGAGGAAAATTTTTCTGTATATTCAAATCCTTTGTTTGAAAACAAAAAAAAAGTTGAAACAAAGGTCTACAAGTTAGTCATCAAAAAAACTTTTAAGACTTTAAGAAATCCTCCACCCTCTTTTCCTCCTCCACCTACTTTTACACCTCCATCTTCGCTTACAACTTCATTGCCCTCTACCTCATCTTCTACTACATCTTCTACTGGTTCATATTCATACTCAAGTATGGATGCTTTTCAACCTATTTTTCAAGCTAGGTATGCTGCTTTACAACTTCCTAATATACTCAATAATTTTCTTGGTGGGTGTTATCACAAAATCGTGTACTAAGGGCTGCTACTTAGCAAGATCTCATGTAACTATTTCAAACCAGGCTTTAGACTAAGGCTTAGCCTCCTTAGTTAGAGAGGGCTCTCTCACAGATTTTTGATATGAATTAATAACAAGAAAAGATGGCTAACTCTTCAAATAGTACATGAAAATAAGCTGGTTGGAACAACAAAATAACACTTCTACCATTGGGCTCATGGAGTCAAACACCTCTGCAGTAAACTATTAACTACTCAATCATGGAAGCCAAGGCATATAATGTTTAAACACTCAGAACATTTCTCAAAAGGAACCTCAACTCATAAATATACACAGGAAGTCTGAGCACTAGGTGAATTCAGAGTGATTGCATATTTAGTGAGCTATAAAACATAAAAGGATAAAGACAAAGCCACATATATTCTGAGCATTGAACACGAGATGAATCTTGGGAAGAAAAAGTAATCTTTATATTACTGTCAAAAGTCTTTTACATAAGCTGATATAAAAACTCTGTTTTTTTTATAAATCTCCAACCCTTTTTACATTCATCCCTGATCCATATATAGGAACACACTATTCCCTCACTAGAGCGAGCTCAAAGGCTCTATTAACTACTCCTATATGCTATTTAACTAACTCATTAATTACAAAAGTGCTAAGCTGTAATTACAAAAAAAATCCTAATCAAACTAAAACACTAATTCCATTCTCCTCGTAACATGATTCTTCTTGGATCCTTGACAGCTGTCCTCCTTCAGTTAGGCTGAGATGGCTGAGCTAAAGATGCAATAAACAAGCTAACCTTGGATGCTTGAAAGCGCTGATGGCTCATTAATTGACCAAAAGATGTGCTCTATTTTTACGGTCTCTGTCTCCCAACATTCTTCATCTCTTAAAGAACATGTCCCCTGCTCTCTAATTCCTCATAAACAACGCATATCACCTTACTTTCCAATGAACTGGAAGCCTTATGTACTGAACAGGTGTACAAACAAACACCTCCGGTAACCTACACCAGAACCCTAAAAATTCGGTCATTGACTGTCTTCAAGTAACAAGGAAGAAGAGATGTATGTCAATCATTGGAAATGAAAACAAAACTCTCCCCCATCTTTTAATGGCATTCCAGTTCGCCACTCCTTTGGCCTCCCACTTAGTTGTGCATATAAACGTTCATATCCACCATGAAATTTTAGGTGGCCATTGATATTCTCCATGACCCTGGGTTCTTCATCCCCATATCCTAACAGCATTAGAGTTCCATTCCGGAAGTAGACAGAATCTAAGACAACAGGAAATAGGTGTTCTGAGCCTGCAATATGTATTTTTTCCTGTGCACCTGCTACAAATTCATTAGCAAGTTGCTTAAACTTTCTTCTTAAGTATCCACTCATTCTCTGCACTGAATTAATAAACGTATCTGAAAAAGCCATCACAATGCTCCCATGAAAAACAGGAAGCTTGCCAACTCTTGAAACGTTAATGTCTTCTGAATGATCGCCACTTTGGTCTTCAGCTATGCTTTGCGATGGACCACCCATAGTATCACAGTATTGAGAAGAAGCCTCATTGCTCTTGCTTTTTATGTACACCAATTTTTCACCTTGTTTACCAAGATGATTTGAAGATTTACAGCTTTCAGTGGTTTGACATAACTTGTGAATAGTCTCAACTAAAGCTTTGTAGATTGAACCTTTTTCATTATCTGTGCATTTCATTGAAAGGTGCTGTTTAAATTGATCTTCTGAGATTGTTTCCTGTTCTAAACTACCTTTATCTAACAGTTGAAGATCCAGAATTCTCCTTATCTCATAATCATAAGATGGATGCTCAATATCCACGATTACATGAGTCAAGAGCTCATGTGTCATATTTGGAATAACACCCTGCAGCATCCGGGGTGCACACTGATATATATCATAAATAATCGCATGGTAAGCAGTTTGCAAGGAGACTATTTATATTATCTAAACCGCGGAAAGCTGTAACAATCAAATGAAAGACATCGCTCAACACATCATCATTGTAAGGAGCCTCTGGTGTTGTGATTCTGGTGATTTCACTAATGCAGGTGGCCATCAGAAGTGCCACATCTCTATCCCGGTGTCACTAATAACGACGGCCTTGTGGCAATCAAATCCTTACCATCATTTGGCCTCTTCACTCATTCCATACATTTGGTAATATGGCAAGGGGGGTCCTCATAAAGACCACTTGACACATGGCATTTAATCGTTGCATTCCGTAAGAGAAAATTCTAATGCTAATGTTGTTAAACAGTTTACGTGCATTCTCCATGCTACTGCACATGGCATACATAATCACAAGATTGGGGATAATGTTTTGATCAAGTTCAATCTTCATCATGTGGGCATGAATCCATTCACGACATCGCAGAACCCTTAAGTGCGCACCCACTGGCAATACGCTAACCACGATAACAATATCATGGCTCATTCCTTCCGGCCTCAAGGCTTCTTTGACATCTTCACTCTGAGCATAAGCAGCAATCGTGTTACCCCATGAGACGGCATCTCGTTGATGTCTTCAGTCAAACAATTGACGTGCGAACTCCAGATTCCCAAATTTGGCATACATTATAGCAGGTGAATTATTATTTGACACAAAACCGCTTTTGATCAGATGGGTATGAATCTTCTTCCCCTCTAGAAGAACAGGGAGCTTAGTTCATGTCTTGAATACAAACAGAAATATAGAATTATCCGACTATAGAATGTGAGAGCTTCCTTGTACAGACCACTTGAGATGTAGCCTTTGACATTAACATTCCATAAGAACATATCTGGTTTATACATTTTACCAAACAGTAGGCATGCGTTCTCCATACTACTGCAAGTGGCATACTTGCTTACAAACTTGGTATCGAAATTGATATTCCAGCTAAGTCCATGTCTGCGCATGTGACAATGTACTTCCTTCACTGCTCCATAGAATGAGAAGCATTATTCAACTTCACACAGATGATTTGTATCTTGTATGCGCATCATTATAAACCAAGACACAGGAAATAAGTACATTGAGGTTAATATTCTTTGTCCATGATGGTTCCATAGGTACAAAATTATGCCTCTGCATGCTGGGTGAGTTTAAGTGTCTTTGTATGATATGAAGAACCAACAGATCCATTAGCATCATTGTAATAGCTGTCCACATATTTGTTGAACAAAGATTGCTGCCCAAATGGCTGTATGATATGCATTGGTCATGCATCCATCAATGAACCAATTATTGCACCCTTTCTAAGAAACTCACACTAACCAAACTTAACGACAAGCATTGATGATGACTTCTTGAGAACATGCCACCTATAAAATGTATCCACCCCAGAACTATTTTGCATGACAGCTACTATGGATTCGAACAAATCCCCCATTTCGTAGCACGCTACGAAATCACTAAAACAGGTTGCGCTGCGAAACTGCTAAAGAATTCATGCGCTGCAAAAACACTTTGTCTTTAAGCTAATCTGAGCAAATTTTTGGAAACAGAATTTTCAATGATAACAGTGGGTATTTAAAACACCCACCTAGGTTTAATGGAGAAACTAGTTTGTCTATTGAAGACCATTTAGCTGCCTTCTTGGAATTTGTTGATAACATTAACATTGAACATGAAAATGTGTATATGAGATTGTTTGTTCAATTACTAGAAGGCAATGTCAAAATTTGGTTTTAGACAACTAAGAATTGATTCTATTCGATCTTGGAATGAATTAACTACCATTTTTAAAAGCCAATGGGGGGTTAAGAAGGATCTTGTCTATTTTCTCACATAATTTGAAGAACTGGAAAGAAGCCATGGTGAGCCAGTGGTTGATTTCATAAAGTGATTTAATAAATTTTATTATAAAATGCCACTTGACTGTAAACCACCAATAGCAGTAGCCAAAGTTAGATTTTCTAAAGGATTTGAAGATGATTTTGCAGTTATGCTTAGGGAAAGGGCATCTCATACCCTAGAAGACATGCAAACAAATGCCATATAAGTTGAAGCCAATAGGTCAACGTCAGCTAAACTCAAAGCCAAGGCATAAAAAGCTGAAAGGAAAATGAAAGCCAAGGAAGAAGGTTCTTCCTCAAAAACTAAAAATGAAGATCAAAAGATAGATGAAATCAATTCATTGTTTAGAAACCTTTCAAATAGAATTTCAAAAATAGAAGCTCAGCCTAGAACAATTCAACAAACTACTGTTAGACCTCAAACTCAATTTAGGAGAGCTTCCTAACCCCAAATTTTGCAAAGACCAAATGTTGATCAACAAATTCAACCACCATTAATGATTGATGATCAGCAACCTGAAGACACTAGCCCTTTGATTACTGAGGATATAAATAATCTTGATCATTCATCTGTACAAAATTCTATTGCCTCTCTTCCTTTAAATCAATTTTGTCAGCAAGATGAAGAAGACTCACAAGTTTCTTAATATCAGGCCTTTTCTAAGTTTTTAATTGTAGAGCTTAATAGGAGATATGACTTAAGAGCAAGGTCAAGGACTGTTAGACCTCCCAAAAATCCCATTATAAATGAACCAAAAATTAAATCTATTGAATCTCAAACAAGAACAATCCAACCATTTAATCGGTCAAATGAAACAACTTCAATTGATAAAACTGTTTTAACCACTTTCAATGTTGAAAAGGAATTAGAAAGAGTCAAAATACTCATTCCTTTATCTGAACTTTCAAAGAATCCAGGATATAAAAATCAAGTTTCTAAATGGATCCAGTCATCAAGTGTTGATGCTAAAGGAGATGTAATAAGCTTACAAGATGAAAAACCTTCAGTAGTCTTTGGTCTCAGCTCAGATATGATTGATGAAAATGTACCACCTTTCTATGTTACTCTAAAAGTTCATGATTTCTTATTATACAACTGCATGTTAGATTCTGGAGCCTCCCATAATATGATGCCAAAGGTAATCATGGACCAACTTCAATTAGAGGTTACCCGAACTTATCATGATCTATATACTTTTGATTCCAAGAAAGTACCCTGTCTTGGACTTATAAAGGATTTAGTGGTAACCTTAGCTCAAATCCATGTTAAGAGTGTGGCATTATACACTGTAGTTACTAATATCCCTCCTAAATTTGGCATGTTATTATCAAGATCATGTTGTGCCAAATTAGGAGGAAGTCTTCAAATGGACATGTCTTATGCTACCATTCCTGTATATGGGGGTGAGCATCTTAAATTATACAGAGAAGTAAGATTCATGAATACTGTTTGCAAATCAGATCAAGCAAGAAATCATTCCATTTATGCAATAGATCAAGACTTTGGATGTTTTGAATTATCATCAAATAACTTACAAAAGACTCAGTTTAGTATTGAAGACATTGTAGAAAAACCAAAGACCATTAAGACTGATATTTGGAGGTTATACTTCGATGGTTCTTGTTCAAAGGAAGGAGATGGAGTTGGTATTGTACTAGTTTCACCAGAAAAAGAGAATATAACTCAATCCTATAAGCTTGAATTTGATGTGACAAATAATGTAGTAGAATATGAAGCCTTCCTTCTAGGATTGGAATTAGCCAAAATTCTTAAAGTGAAAAATATAAGTGTATTCCGTGACTCAGAGCTCATTATTAAACAAGGAATATTTGTCAAAAAAAACATCCTAGACTTAGATATTATAGAAATGAGGTATGTGATTCAGTGGATAATTTCTTCCAAGTATTTAACATCACTTTTATTCCAAGGGATGAAAATATTCATGCAAACTCTTTAGCTGTTTTAGCTAGTTCTTTTAAAATTCCTAAGCAAATTCTTGTGCCATATCAAATTCAAGTTAAATATAGGCCTTCAATTCCTAACAAAGAAGAAGAAGCACAATAACGATAAATGGCACCGCATTAAGCGATCCCATGGAAAATTGCTTCGCTGTTTCCGGCTGCCGGAGAATGCAAAAGTGGAAGAGATAAAGGTGAGCATGGAGAACAGGGTCCTGACAGTGACAATGTTGAAGAAAGCAGAACCCCAACATCCTCAACCCAAATCCATCGAGATCTCTGAGTGAAATCGGGCCTGCTGTTGCAGTAGAGTGTTGTTACAGAATGTGTAGATGTGTGTCTTTAGCCGTCGTCCATTATACAACCAAGAAAATAAACACCTCCATTCCCATTCCCATTCCCATTTGTTATATCGCTTACATTGTGTCTGTGTGTTGTGCGTTTTTCAATAATATAATAAAAGGAGACCCAGGTTCAGGGCTTTTGTTGTGTTGCGTAAAAGGTTTTCATTAATTATTTGATCACCTTTGTTATTATGTTATTTTTAAATCGGCATGTTGTTTACCATATATATATCCCAAGTATAATTATCATAATTTAAAATCATTCAAAATCTTTTTCGATATAATTTTGCAATTCTAACACATCTCTTTTACATTTTAGATAAATTAATAGAAAAATATATTTTAAAATATATTAACATAAAAATATTTTACTCCCACTTTATTATGGTGATTGTTAATTTGTGAATAGTCTTTGTTACGATATGATGAACTAATACCATGGCTTATCAATACCACGTGACCAAAAAACTACAACTCATACCATATGATACTTGTTCATATGAGTTGTTAAATGGAATTTCAAGATGTATTGAACTATCCCAATAATGCCTCCTAGAATTATGCCTTCCACCGAGACTTCCTTTAATCAATCAATATACTTCCTTAACAGAGATGGGCAGATACAGGCAATCAATATCCTTCCTTAGCAGAGACAAGCAGATACACGTAATGACCTTCCTTTTAAAATCAATATCCTTCCTTTATAAAGAGCGATATTGAAGAAGTAAACTCCAACGGGTTAAGGTGGTTCTACCTCTAGATTTTTTTAATTAATCAATTTAATTAAAACAACAAAAGGCATAACTACTTTGAAGATAAAGCTAAACTATGGTTTAGTGTATCATATTAAGAATATTCTAGAATATTCCACGGAGATAAATCCCTACCTAATAATTATTGATAATTAAATTAAAATTTTGGAAGCCCTCTTCCAAAATAAATATGCATATCCACATAATTAAACTCCAAATAAAATAGGAATAATCAACCCTAGAAGAAAATTTTTAGGGTGGTCTTAGTAAACTTGACTTGGTCAAGTTACCAGTAGTTTATGAGCACCCATGGCTTTGCCTATGATATTTATTTTTAATGAAGTCTATTTAAAGGCAAAAAATCTCCATGTTAATTTGTCTTGGTGGCCATTGGGATCACAACAACCATGTCTTTAGACACCACCACTCTCTCGATGCTTTATGATCCTAACAATTGGTAACAAAGCTATAGTGGTAATTATAAGATCTAGTGAATATGAGAGCCTAGAGTTGAGCGTGAAGTATGGATAGCCAATAGAATGTGTGAAACAAAAAACACATATGCATTTGGAGGAAAGTACAATGAAAGATTGGTTGTGGTGTTGCATACAATGTGAAGTGTGTCCACATGGAGAGAAGCCAACCAAGGAAGGAGACATAAAACATGTAAAGAGCGAAGTGTTGGCTTCAGGGGAAAACCTTTGTTGCCTAGGGTTTGTTTTGGCATAGTGGATGGAGAGATCTGAGTGTAGATCAGGAAAGCGATTGAAAGAAACATGGTTGATCTGAAGTTAGAGAATGGGACACAACCTTGGAAAATTTTTCTCTTTGCATGTGCACAAAGGGAAAGTTATCAAGTTGATGTAAGATTATGCAGACCAATGTGAACAAACTATAGGTTGGTGAATCAATGGATTGAACGCCATCTTTGTAGCTGCGACAACTACCTCTAGCATAGAAATAACCATCGTGGCATCTCAAGCTATGACTGAGGTTGTTGTTCTTATGGGTTATGGATGAAAATCCATAGAAGAGCAGGCCACCATAGCTATATAGTCAGATTTCTATGGTTACATGGCTCAAATGACATTAAGGGATTTGAAAGGGCTCTTGAGATTACAAGTGTTTCTATGAGGACATAATGTTAGAAGAAAAGTGAATACGATGTTGTGTTACATGCAAGCACTTGTTAGGGTTTAGGCTTGTGTAAAGGCTCATCCTCTTCAAATGGATGAAGAAAGATTTGTTTTGATCGTAAACTCTACAAGAAAGGGGATCATGAGGTGATCGAAAGAAAATATGCATTAACAAAATGGTGGGATGGTAGTCGGTAAAATGTTGAAGAAGACTGGAATACTTCATTATGCAATTAGCATGTGTTTGTGAATGTGAATGAGCTGCAATTTGAATCCATGGGGCATAGGTTGGTTTTGAAGGTCATTAACTCGTAGATGTCATGCTTGTGTATTTGGCAGTAGTGATGGAGAATGTTGAATTCTAGGCAAAGTGCCCCGCAATGCCCGCACACTATAATGGTTTCCCCTGTAGTTTGAGTATCTATTATAGTAGGGATTTATAATGGATATAAGTTAGGTTTGATTGAACAAGAATAGTGGGTTATGGCACCAAAAAGATACTAGATTGCATGTGGCTAGGTGCACTGAGTGCTTGTTGTAATTGTGAGATCCACATGGAGGATAATAAGGTCAAGTATCTCTCAATAACAATGGCAGTTAGGTGTTGTGCATGGGTTGAGATCCATTAATGGTTGAAGTGTTGTATAGAGAACCATTGGTAGATCAACATACATGATATAAAGTGAACATTGCAGGTAGTGATTTACTAATATAAGAGGAACGAGGCCATATGGTTGAGAAGGGTCTTATTGAGATTGGTAAAGTAGCATGGAAAACATGTTTTGGAGGCCATGGAAAAGTTACCTGGTAGAGCGTGTGTATGTGCTGTGAAATGATGTGATTGTTATGATAAAAGAGAATGATTCCCACTAAATTGATAGACGTTGCTCTTGCTAATGAGAGATTATGTGGACCAAGCAAGTGCAAGTTGTGTTGAAATGACGAATCAAGTTACGGACTAGGAAAGATATATATAGACATATGGTATAGATAATAGAAAGATTGAAGATGGAGTGGTATAGAGTGAAGGAGCCAATGTGTGATGTGTGGAAACCCTAAGGGTTTTGGTCCAACTTGTGAAATCTTGTCATAGGTAGGTGTATTTTCTTGGGAAGTTATAAGCCTTGATGTTCGGGCATACATGTTGCACGAGAGCACACATTGTTATAATACCTCAATACTTTGATAAGACATACATGTAGCGCAATGGTGGATGGAGTCATAAAGTTGTGGAATGGGCCACTTGGAGAGGTATTAGGCTAGTAGGTATACTAGTATCTTGGCTTGAGGGAGAGAATATGACATCTCATTTGTGAGATGGTTAACAAATGGGACCAGGTTAATCTTTCTTAAATAATTTAAGGGGGGGATTGTTATGGTGGTTCAGGTAAACTTAACTTAATCACTTGTGGTTTTTTGGCTCCGGGTTTATGGGCACCCATGGTTTTGCCTATGGTATTTATCTTTATTGTAGCATGTTTAAAGGCCAAAAAGCTTCATGTTAATTTGTACCAGTTATTGTAGCATGTTTAAAGGCAAAAAAGATTCATGTTAATTTGTACCAATGGTGATTAGGATCACAACAATTATGTATTTAGAGACCACCCCCTCTTTAGATGTTTTGTGATCTTAACAAAAACATGAATGACATTGTTTGAATCTTAATAGTTTTATATCAACTTGAACATATAATAATAATAATTATAAATCTCACTTTCTCCATAAATACTTTCTTTTTTCCAATATATAAAAAATTTGTAATTTGTTCAATTCTTAATATAAAATTAGAATGTATCATATTAAAACAACTTAAATATATTCATAATCTGAAATCTATCCCAAACTAGATCAAAATTTTATCCCTATAAACCTATGTTAAATGTAAAGTTAAAATAGATTTTTGCATATTAATTATAATATAAACATACATGGAGAGGTATGCCATATATTTAAATATGTTAAAGGAGAAAAACTTTATTTATCTAAATTAATTGAAATATTTCAAGAGCTTATTTTTTCTTTTGGATAAAGCAATGAAATATAAAATATCTTATGGTTAAAATATTTGAATGATGTGTTGCTTATTATCAAGTAGATACAAAAATCTTTCATACATATTTAATATGAATTTGACACTTAATATATGAAAAATGGATTCAAATTCATTTTAATTTCAGATTTCCAAAAGGTTTTATGATTAAACTATTTGAATAATGTGTTACTTATTTTCATATTTAATGTGAATTTGACACTTCACATATTAAAAATAGATACAAATTCATCTTAATTTTAGATTTTATAAAATATATGTTAATGAGTATGATAAATATGTGCACTCAACAAAAAGTTGACACATAACATATTAAAACCCAACATAAATATATCAGAATGATATAAACAAATATAATAGAGCTTTTTTATATTATAATATATAGGTACCTAAAAAATATGTGTAAATTTATTATAATATTTAAAAATTTAAAAATGAATATAAATATGAGCAAGTAAATTTTGCCCAAAAACAATAAAAATTCATTTTGGTAAAAATTTAGTGAATTTTTCCCAAAAAAATAAAATATAATTATTAATCTTCAAAATTTTAGGTGTTTCCTCAAAGATAATCTCCGCGGATGCCGAAGCCCAGCCAGAATCTGAAAAAGCACATCGTGGTCATTACTGACTTGGGCGTGCTGCCCCAAGAAACACCAAATACCATGTAGAAAAAAATCATGAGCATGAACAAGTCACATGAATCCATGAAGAAGCCCATTCTTATCGAGTGATGAGGAATTTTTTCTTATCGAGTGCGGACTCTGACAAAAAAATCGAACAGAAAACCTCTCCATCCCTTGAATTCATGTCAGATTTTATCGTAGATTCGTAGCCAGACTAAAATTCACAGCTCCAGCCCATGAATTTTCGCAATTATTTGATTCTATCAGTAAAAGACAACCGAAATCACATTGGATTCGATGAAAGCAAAAAGGATGAGTTCCGACCTTTTTTAGTTTTCATTTGATCAAACTAAAAGCTTAACTGAGTCTAACATTTATTACCGTTCCAGCTTCCAGAATTTTTGGTCTATTGGATATTTATCACTGGAAGCAAATGCAACCGTTCATTTCATGCTTTAAAATGCTTTAAGAGAATTTAAATTCTTTAAAATCTCTCTGATTTGTATTATAATTTGTTGTATTTTGTTTGGATGGCTTTTAGAAATATTTATGTTGGTTTCAATTGTAGAATTAAGATGACCCGATAAACTTAAAATCAATCTATATGAAAAAAAAAAGGACAATTATTTAGAAAAATGGTTAAATAAATTTTTTGACACTAAAGTTTTTTTTTTTCAGTAGGAAAAAATCGACATATTGTATTGAGATATGGATCATGTTACATATGACCGTAGTCTTGGAATATACACCAATATGGAGAGTATCAGCCGCCTGAAAAGGCTAAGAGTTATAATATAGAAGAGAGCATCAGCGATGTAATTACCATAGCAAAAACAACCTGTGAGAAGGCTATGAGACGGAATATAAGAGCGCAGGAAATATGTATACATGGCTCCGAAGTTGAGAGCATCAGCGATGTAATTACCATAGCAAAAACAACCTGTGAGAAGGCTATAAGACGGAATATAAGAGCGCAGAAAATATGTATACATGGTTCCGAAGTTGCACATGTGATGTATCAGCAGCATAAAGGCTATGATTCAAAATATATAAGAGAGCAGCAGCGGTCTATAAACCGGATATTGAGATGCGTGGAAAGTGGAACAGCTGGGAGAGAGCTAATCAAAATGGGAGCGCATGTATCCTGAAAATGGCATATGGGAAGAACACGTTCCATATGAGACCTGTATAATATTGCGCTGGACAGGATGGAGAGCAAAGACAGGCAGGAGGCCTGAAAAATGCGCCGATTCCTCCATAACCAAAGTTACCATCTCTATAATTTGTGATTTATTTTTTATACTCAGTTAAAATGAATTTATATGAACCTAATTAGGAAAAATGTGTAAGCAATGATTTGACTTTTTGACACTAAAATTAAAATATCTCTTACTTTCAAATTGAAGAAGGAAAAGTAGTCATTGCCAAATAAGAATTGTAAAATCATTTACCTACTATAAAGAAACATTAAGAAAAAACACTCACAAACAAAAACTAATAAATGTAAATATCTTGCTTTAATAAGATACCTCAAATATTATAAAATAAAAAGGATTTCCAAAAAAAAGTAAAATGTAGAATATTAGGCTTTCTAATTCATGATAATGGCTAAGTGTCTACCCTAAACATTGGACTAATAAAATACTTTACATAGTTTCTTTTCAAAATTTTAAATAGCAAGAAAAAAATGGCAAACAAACAAATTTTCTAATCCCCAAGAAAAATGTTCGCCCCTGATAGGCTCACTTGCTTAATTGTGTTTGGTTGTAATAGTCCATGTTGGAAGATGCAACTCAATGTAAGGTTGTAAAAAACCGAAAAAGAAAAAAACCTACAATTTGATTTCAAAAATTGCGATCTGTTGAACGATGCATGTCCAACGCCCTTGAAAATATTGAAAATCCAAAGCAAACTGCTAACAACCTATTTTCCTTTATGCTAAGAGTAGATTGGGGATGTAGCTGGCAAATCGACGATGGGTCAGAAATATGGCATATAGAAATTATACATACTAAAAAGATTAAATAATCACATCAAAACATTTAAATGAGAAATTAAAAAAATGGTATACATTTATAGATATGGTAGGTACTTGAAAAAAAACTTTTATATGCTTTTTCTTATCCTCTCGTTTCCTTTTTAAAAAGGAGAGATATAGAGGTTTGGCCTTGACTGATTTGAAAGGTTTGGGATCCATTTGAACATAGTAACTATGATATGAATTCATGTTCTTTCCTTTTCTCATATGTAACCTTTTTCAAAAGGTGCATATTTATGTTTTGTGTCAATGTTGGAGATATCAATTTACGCCTTGACATTGTATCAATATGAATACCCATCATGCAAAAATTGCATGGTTTGAAGAGGATCTCCCTAGCTAGGGGGAAGTTTTGGGTTTGATTCCTAGCATGTCCAATTTCCAACATGGTATTAGAGCTAATTGTTACTCTTAATTGATCATGACTTCAATCAAATTGTTGTTTTAGCTAGTGGGGAAACGGGGTGGGTTGTTGGAGACTGCAATCCACTCATTTGCACTCCTTTAAAAATTGATGGAATCTTTTTTGGAAACTAGAGTAAGAAGGTATCATTGTCTTTGATCTATTCTTATTAATTTATATGAATTTATTAGTCATAAAAGTTAGATTTAATGGCGAAAAATGAATAGTTTCTTTAGTATTGGGCAAGGTTAAATTATTGTGATGGTTGTTTATTATAAAATGGATCATATGCCTTAGGATAATGATTGAATGTATAATTACATCCAAAGAAATTATATTAATGGTCTTGTGGCAGATTAACATATATTAGTCACAAGTGGCAAATTAACTTGAGTTTACGCTTCACTTCTTCTTCACCCTCCACATAGAGAAAGACATAGATAGTGAAGTTGAGACGAAATGATTTGAGCCACAAGGGAGAGCCACAAGGGAGGAGAGACAAATACAACAAAGTTGAGACGCAATGGAAGACAACCACATGTATTGATAGTAGAAAGCAAAATACTTGGTTTCTTGAGCTTTTGACATTCTTTGCACCTCTCGATGCAATTGCTAGTATATAATGGAATTACAATGTTTTTCTATTTTCCAGTACTTGAACGTGAAAATATTGAAGTAAAAAAGAATTGGTCTCATCCCTTTGTGGCAGGAGCTACACCTCCACATCATCAAAAATTAATTCCGACATCCACATCGTTTCTTCTCGACAACTCCACATTATCAAACATTAATTCTGACATCCACATCATTTCTCCTCGACACCTGCACATCATCAAACATTAATTCCAACATCCACATTGTGTCTTCTCGAGTATGTAGCATACACCATATGACCCCCATGTGACCGTAACATATACCATATGACCACCACATTCTAAATATATTTGATTTGGAATTTATGCCCATTTATTTCCATTCTTTAGCTTAGCATATTTGATTTAAAGTTTATTCACACTTTCTAGCTATGAGAATGTTTAAGAGGCATACATGAACATCCATATGTTCTTTGTACAATGAGCGAGTGTGTTTTCTTTTTTTTTTCTATTCTAAATTCTCTTATCCTGTAGAAAGAAAAAGGATCATCTATTATATTTGACTATGGATATTGAGGGGATGCTGGCTCTAAGGAGTAAAATTAAGCCTTGGCATATTTAATAATTTTTTAAGTGATTAATGAATTGTTTGATAGGGTTTAATTATTATTATTTGAGTATAAATATGACATTTTTCTGTCATGGTCAAATCTGGGCTCCTCGAGAATCTTTTAGATTTCTCCCAAGATTCTCTTCTGAGGATGGATGAAAATTCAGATACTCAAATGAAGAAACATTCTGCACCATCAAACTTCTAGCAAAAAATCAGTTCGGATGAGTTTAAACTTGGCACTTTTCCGACACTGCCAAAATTTGGCACCCAAAGAATCTTTTAGATTCCTTAAGATTTTGCTGCAAGAATATTCTTTGGAATCTAGAATATTCTATGGAATATTCCTCAAAATATTCTATGGAATATTCCTCAAAATATTCTACCTAAAATAATGTGCTCAGAGTGGACCCCTTTGGTCTCGACCTTCGTGCTCACTATAGCTTCTAATTCACTCTCTCGCTCAACCTGGTCTAATGGAAATTTTTCCATTTTTTATAGCCTTTGGCAAGCGGATTTGATAAGAAGGCATATTTGGCTCTTGGTTAAGTGCTTGACTAGGTGAGTAGAGGTCCCAAGGCCAAGCTCGTGTGCCTCGCCCATGGAGCACATTCTTTGGTGTTTGATTTTTTAAAGGTTCTGTTGTATTTGTTTTGTTATAAATGAGGTCATGAGTTGGCGGGCTGGTCTCGATCGACGCGAGTTCAAGTCCTATTAGCCTCCAATTTTGGTTGGCTTGTTAGGTGGCGGGTCCGCTAATGGCGCCTCACCCTCATTAATAACATATTGTTATATTCATTTGAGACAGTTGCCAAGGTTTGACCACCCGCCAACGAATACTTTTTTTCATTTTAATTTTAATATAATAATATAAAATCGTCCTATCGGATTTTGTTGAGGGTCACCGACAAGTAACATGCAACAATTTGACTAGTTTTAGCGGTCGATAAGTGTCAAATTTTCGCTTGGTTAGTTGTCTCCAAATTTAATGGTTCTGCAAGATTTGTCTGGGCTGCCAAATTTAGTTGAGCTTTAAATTTAGGTGGCGACAGAAATCCTACTTCCTTGACCTAAACAGTGACTACCAATATCTTGCACATACGAAGTCAGATTTAAGTGTCATCTGCATTGTTGGAGTCTGGATGTTGAGCTCTTCGATCAAGTCCTAGTTTCGATGAAATCCACAGACTTTGATTTTTGAGCCTTTCCAGAGCCACCTAGATCACTCGCCTCTATTATTCATAATGGTCATTGATGGGTTGAGTAGAGGCATTCAAGCTGCTTAGGAGGCCAAAAGAATCCAGTGTTACAGAGTCTCAAAAGACATGTGTACTACCCACCTTTTATTCGTGGACAATATTATTTGTGTTGGAGTAGCTAAATTAGCGAAATGGAATGAGTTTCACCAGATCATCTCCAATTTTGGTTTGGCATATTAGCCGATCATGAACACGTTGAAATCATAACTGATCTTTGATTAGATAGATGAGCCAATCTCACAGGAGATTTCCAACATTTTTGGGGTTAATGTTAGCTTGTTGACAAGAGGATTTCGCTACTTAAGCTTTCATTTGAAATCAAACAACTACTAAAGTCAAGATTGGAATTGGTTGATTCAAAAGTTTAAGAATAAATTGGCTTTGTGGGAAAATAAATGGTTGTCCATGGGCAACAGGCTAATAATGTTTAAGGTGATAATTTAAGGAATTTCAATCTACTGGAATTCCTGGAAAGGCCTTTGGTATCCAGTAGTATCTCTTACAAAGGATTTTCAACATGTGTATAAAGTTGCAGGGCTGATAGACATGTGTAGTTGGGACATCCCTCTTAAATTAAATTGTCTTTTTTTTGCTTACCTTTCAGAATTGGATGTTGACATGGGAGAATCTCATTCAGATGGGCTTCTAAGGTCCACGAATTTGTTCTATGGATGGAACTCCAAAGGAAGAGGTGGTTCACCTCCTTCTTGGCTTCCCCTTTTCTACAACCATTTAGAAAGAAGTGTTGAAGTCTCTTCGCATTTCTGCCAGGATTGATATATCCTCTACCAGTGCTTGTTTCACACATTGGATTGAAGAAAACAATTTTTACATGACGCTCTTTCTTTACATATTTTTGGGAATTTGGCGATGTAGGAGCGCCATCATATTTGAGCATGTTGCCCCTGATGTGAGATCCACCTATACAAAGATCGTGGTATTCCTCTGGGAGATTGGGCCTTGGTTGTTATTTTACAAAGGAGGATATGTGCTTACAAAGAATTATATTCATCTCTCCCGGTGGGTTTCTTTGATGGATCCTCCTTGGATGGTTCTTGTGGTTGTGGGGTAAGAATTTCTATGACGGTTGGTCTGCAATACAATTTCCACTGGTGTGCTGGGGCAGGTATAGACAACGGACCTAAATTGGTTTCTGTTTGGGGAGTTTTATAATGTGCATCTTGGTTGGAAATTGAAGAGATGGCGGTTGCAAACACTCTAAATATGTTATAGATTGGGTGCAAGGAAGTTCTTCCTTTGGACCTCCTTCATTATTCAATTGGATGACACTGATTAGACACTGGATCAAACATTTCAAGAGAATTAAGCTTTCACAGGTCGACCAAGAGCAAAATCAGTCTGCAGACTCCGTCTCCAAAAATGGTTGGCCTGCTATGTCGAAGAAGATCTTCTCCTCCATTCTTGTCAACGACTCAATTAGCAATGCAAGTGCCTTTTCCTTCTAAGCAATGGGATCCTCTTTTTGTCTCCTTTGGCCTAACGTTTTTGTGTAGGTTCCAATAACTTTCAAATTTTTCTCTCACAACCTTCGATGTCTTCATTCGAGGTTCCCTTATTTTCATATCCAGATATTTTAGGCACCTCTTCATGTAATATGACTGATCAGAATTAGCGTTTGTTTGTAATTCTGAGAATCGATATCATTTTTTGTGTTCCTGCCTTATGCACAAGAAAGCTTTGTGTAATCTAGATTATGAGATATCATATAACAAGTAATGCATTTCTCTTTAATAGACATAACGCTGTTTTTTCTTTGTAAAAATAAAATAAAATGAAACCATAATAATAGTGGCATGTATAATTTCCAAATACTACAAAACCCAACACTGGTTGATCCACTTAATTGATATAAAGTGGATTTAAATAATTTTAAAATACTACAAAACCCATCGTTGGTTAATCCGGTCAATTGACATAAAGTGGATTTAAACTTACATAGAGGATTGCTCATATGCACTGGTTGATCAGGTTAATTGATATAAAGTGGATTTAAATAATTTTCAAATACTACAAAGCCCAGCACTGGTTGATCGGGTTAATTGATATAAAGTGTATTTAAACTTACATAAAAGAATTGCTTATATTTCATAATGCAATTACAATATTTTCGTTTGGCATAATTTAATTAATAAATAAAATTCTCTTCTAATTTTCTATTATTTAAAATAAGTTTTCCTCAGAAATTAAACGATTTAAACTTAATTTTTAAAAATTTTAAACAAAATTATCAAGGGCAAAAAAATAGCTTTTTATGCTTCTTATTTATTAATTAAACTAATCTTTTTTATTTTTCCCAATATTCAAACGTTAAAATCGCCAATGAGAAATTGTACGTCAGATCCCGTTCCTGTCCCTCCGTGGCAGGAGCTACGCCCCCACATCATCAACATCGGTTACCGTAGGCTATACTTCTTGAAGAGTGTGAAAGGCTAGATGGTTATGGAGAAACAATACCTAATTACCTGGAGGATTCTGGGTGTACAAGGGTTAAATTACAATAGTATTGCAAAGTGAAAATTGAAACCTTTTTTTCGGAATGGTCTGGAGCTTACAGGTGTACAATAATAGTAAAGTATCCTGCGAGCATTTGAGAATCCTCTCGAACGCGCCTCATAGAGTCGACTAGATTGTTCCTCCTCATCTTATAAAAATAGAAACCAACCTCTCTTTTCGTATAATTCGAGATCGATCTTGAAATTGAAATCCAAACACTGAGATCAGAGTGTTGTGTTTCTATATTCATTCCAATCGCATATATTGCAGTAATTCATTACTAGTTGAAAATGTCGATAATTCCCAGCTTTTTCGGCAGGAGGTCAGTGGATCCCTTCTCCTTGGAAGTATGGGATCCTTTCCAAGCATTCACACATCTGGCTAGCGGGGGACCATCTGGGCAATTTGTAAGGGAAGCTTCTGCCGTAGCCAATACCCAGATCCACTGGAAGGAAACGCCAAAGGCACACATTTTCAAAGCTGATCTTCCAGGTTTGAAGAAAGAGGAGGTGAAAATAGAGTTGGAAGAGGGCCAAAGAGTTCTGCAGATAAGCGGGGAGCGCAGCAAAGAAGAAGAGCACAAGAACGACAAATGGCACCGCATTGAGCGATCCCGTGGAAAATTCCTTCGGCGTTTCCGGCTGCCGGAGAATGTGAAGATGGAAGAGATCAAGGCGAGCATGGAAAATGGAGTGCTGACAGTGACAGTGCCGAAGCAGGCAGAACCCCAACCTCCTCAACCCAAATCCATCGAGATCTCTGGCTGACTGAAGAGGTGAAATTGGGTCTGCTGTTGCAGTAGGGTGTACTTGTTACAGAATGTGTAGATGTGTGTCGTAAGCCTCCGTCAATTATCCAATCCAGAAAATAAACACCTCCATTCCCATTGCCAGTTGTTACATCGCTTACATTGAGTTTGTATGTGTTGTGCGTTTCTCAATTCCCATTCCCATTCCCAGTTGTTACATCGCTTACATTGAGTTTGTATGTGTTGTGCGTTTCTCAATAATATAATAGGAGTTTGTATTTGTTGTGCGATTTCTCAATAATATAATAAAAGGAGACCCAGGTTCAGGGCATCTGCTGTGCTGCGTGCTGTGCTGTGCTGCGTAAAAGGTTTTCATTAATAACTAATTTCCATTGTTATTAAACGGGTCTGCAGAGTGCTATCGAATAATATGGACGGTGAAACACCCCAAAAATCTCTGGTGATAACTAACACAAGAACCCATATATGTGCCCACATTGGTAATGTAAGGAAACATAAATTTGCAACCTTTTCTTTAGCTTATCATATTTTATTTGAAGTGTATTTGCTTTTATAATGTGTTTTTCTAGACGTGTTTGATTTGGAATTCGTTCCCATTGATTTAGAATTTATTTTCATTCGTTATTTAGATTAGAATATTTGATTTAAAGTGCATTCACACTTTTTGGGTGTGAGAACGTTTAAGAGGCATACATGAACATCCATATGTTCTTGTACAATGGGCGTGTTTTCATTTTGTTTTTTAAATAAATTCCCTTATCCCAATCCACAGAAAGAAAGAGGATCCAATATGATTGACAATGGACAATCAATGGATATTGAAGGGAGGATCCAATATGATTGACAATGGATACTGAAGGGACGCTTGCTCTAAGGAGCAAACTTGACCCCTTGTATGTTTAATCCTTTATTCAAGGAAATGTTAGATGGGATTAATGTTTCTCCTTTTTTGGAGATATAAAAGTGCATGTCTAATAGTTTATCAAGTGTTTAAGGGAATCGTTAATAGTTTATTAAGTGACCCCTTGTATGTTTAATAGTTTATTCAAGGAAATGTTAGATGGGATTAATGTTTTTCTTTTTTAAGATATAAAAGTGCATGTTTAATAGTTTATCAAGTGTTTAAGGGAATTGTTAATAGTTTATTAAGTGTTTTAGATGGATTAATGTTTTTTTAATATACAAGTTAATTGTAAGTAAAAACGTTTCTAGGGATTAACAATTTTTTTTTTAATATTTAAGATTTGTAAAGGTATTAAAGTTAATTTTATATCTATTAGATTAGTAGGTTCATCTTAACCATAAACTTAACAAGCATGGAGAGGAATTGCATCTTTTTATTATCTTGTAGGTTGCAGGTATATCACATTCTATATACATGTTGACCATAAATTATTTGGTGTTGGACCAAAAATTAAACTGCGTTTTACAAGGTTTATTTTATAAAAAAAATTATTTTTAAAATTAATTTTAATTTTAATTTTCTTTCATTTAATTGACTTCTTATTTTGTAATTATGACATTTAAGTATGACAATATGTATATATTAAAATGACTTGGGTTTCGTGTTTTGCTGAGGGCTAAATCGTGAACTAAAAAATATGACGAACGATTTTAGAAATAAAATTTTTATGTGATGTACAACCACCGCCATCAGGACTTGTATTAGTTTGAACGGGTCTGAGACCAAGCTCATTGGAGCAGTCTGAGACCAAGCCCATTGGATTAGTCGGTCTCGCTTAAAACCTTATTCAATTAAGGTACTGGCACTGAAACATCTATTGAAGTGATTGCTTTACATCTCCCACTGACTCGATTCCCATTTCTAATCGTTCCTTGGACACAGAATAGGGAGGGAGGAGATTTCTTCCACCATTCAACAACTAATTTATATCTATACGTAGAAAACCGACAACAAGTTGCTTAAAGGTTGAATGTGTGCAGACCATGATAAAACTCTACCTCCAACACCATCAACCAAGCCACCTCTAGCTCCTCCTCCCAACCCTACACCGCCACCTCCTCCTAAGCCTCCTCCACTTCCGATAAAGTTGTCGGGCTTATATAGGTGGTCATGTACTCCATTCTCTAAGTTTCGAGTTGCGTTTACATGAAAAGTAGAAGCTACTGCTACTAACAATCCCAACACAATAAAAAACATTCTATTCATCTTCATCTTAATCATCCAACCTTCTCCTTCTCAACTTTGTGATGACTACAATAGAGAGTGCCACAAAAAGAGTAAGAAGTCTCTACTAATGCGTCGCAGTGAACACGTTTTCATAGCAATAATGATGGGATGAATCAATCATTACACCGACAATGATGACCATCTTTTCTTCATATTTCATTTAATTTTCCACCGACATATATTGTAGAGAGACACACCCTAGACTGGACATTTAGGTTGCATTAAATCAGATAGATGGAGAGTTAGAGGCATGGCCAATGGAGAAGTGCACAGTGACCGACTACCTAGTTGTCGTTGATCAATCGACGAAACTTGAAAGTTAGAATTTTAATTGATCTTTATGCTCTGGAGATTTTCTTCTTTTTAATAAAAGGATAGCCCTGTATGTACATTGATAATTTTCTATATGAATATAAATAGATAACATGGTCAATGAGTTCAATTGAGATTTGCAGTGGATCGCGTCAAATTTATCGACTTTCACAACCCCATTCTAATTTTATGTCACAACAACAACCTACAAGTACAGTCACCTCATGCAGAAGGAGAACATTTAATGTGAAGTTTCAGAATGCAATCACGTCATACATGGGGTTAAAATTTAATGTGCGAAGGGAGAATATTAACGTTTGATGTTTCAGGGATATAGTCACCTCATATAGGAGGAGAACATTTAATGTATTAAGGTGACAGATGGTGAGGAAGCAAATGAAAAAGAACAATAAGGTGAAAATTTAATGTGCAAAGTTTCAGATATGTAGTCACATCATGCAAAGGGAGAATATTAATGTGTGAAGTTTTAGGGAAAGCTAATCGGTTTGGTTAGAGATGAACCGGATAATGAATATAAAGAAGTGAGTTGCAATTTAAATTAACAAGGCATACCAAACAAGTAACACTAAAGTAATAGTGTAGTTTTCATATCCACTCCAAACTCCACTTTTATGTCTCATTAATATTTGATAGTTCCTAAATTTATTATATTAAATTTTTTTGCAATTTTTAATTTCACTTTTTTATTATTTGAGTATACAAATTCATGAAATTCTTTTAAAGGTTATTTTTTGTCAATTTTAATTTTAATTTTTTTATTTATTTATTTATTTTTTTGCATATTTCACATGCTTAATAATGTTGGGCACTATTTATTTTCCTTGGCTTGTAGTGCAACAATTTTTAGTGGTTCCTTGTTAATTTGTGTTTTTGGAATAGATTAGTATAATTTTTTACTACATGGTAAAATTTATAGTTGTATAATTGTTAGTTTAACCGCATTACAAATAGTCATATTATTTTAATAACATTACAAATAGTGACAACATATTTTTCATAGTTGTCTAAGAAGCAACATACTCTTTATATTAGTCAAAATAAATGAAATATTGCCAAGAAAATTGGTAAATAAGATTTATGGTTCTTCTACGTACAATTTTGTTGACTTATCTTTAAACTATATTTAGCGTTGATTTATTAGAATGTCTACATACTATATATGTCTCAAGTCATCTATTGAAAAAAACTTTGTTGGTCCATTCATGTATGTCTTTATTGTTTTTACTCTCATTTAACTATACTTAAACTAAGGGAGAATATCTAAAATGTAACTCTTGTTCAAATGTGGCAGTTAGTTCATACTTTTCAAAGTTCAATAGTTAAACTAAGCTGCAGGAATGCTAGCTATGTGGCCTTGTTTGTAAACCTTTTTTAAGAGCACAATTATATATATATATATATATATATATATATATAATTTTCATAAGTTAAAATCATTGAAAATCTTTTTGGATATTTGGATTGCCCAAACTACATATGGTAATTTTGCAATTCCAACAAATTTTTTGTTACCTTTTAGACAAAATTAATAGAAAAATATACTTTAAAATGTATTAACATTAAAATATTTTACCCCCACTTCACCATGGTGATTGTTAATTTGTGAATAGTCTTTGTTACTATATGATGAGCTAATACCATGGATTATCAATAGCACATGACCAAAAAACTACAACTCATTTCATATGATACTCGTACATATGGCAATTTTTTTTAATTAAGCAATCTAATTAAAACAACAAAAGGCATCACTGTTGTGAAGATAAAGCTCAACCATTGTTTAGTGTATCATATTAAGAATATTCAAGAATATTTCAAGGAGGTTAAATCCCTACCTAATAATTATTTATAATTAAATTAAAATTCTGGAAGCCCTATTCCAAAATAAACATGCATATCCACATAATTAAACTCCAAATAAAATAGGAATAATTAACCCTAGAAGAAAATTTATGAGAACCCATGCCTTTGCCTATGATATTTATTTTTAATGTAGTGTATTTAAAGGCAACAAATATCCATGATAATTTGTCCTAGTGGCCATTGGGACCACAACAATCATGTCTTTAGACATCACCACTTCTCTTGGTGCTTTGTGATCCTAAAAATTCGTATCAAAGCTACAGTGGTAATTATAATATCCTAGTGAATATGAGAGCCTAGAGTTGAGTGTGAAGCATAGATAGCTAGTAGAACGTGTGAAGAAGAAAACACATTTGCATTTGGAGGAAAGTACAATGAAGGATTGGTCACCCATGGCTTTGCCTATGATATTTATTTTTAATGTAGCGTATTTAAAGGCAAAAAATATCCATGATAATCTTTCCTTGTGGCCATTGGGACCAAAAAATCGTGTCTTTAGACATCACCACTTCTCTCGGTGCTTTGTGATCCTAACAATTGGTATGAAAGCGACAATGGTAATTATAATATCTTAGTGAATATGAGAGCCTAAAGTTGAGTGTGAAGCATGCATAGCCAGTAGAATGTGTGAAACAGAAAACACGTCTGCATTTTGAGGAAAGTATAGTGAAGGATTGGTTGTGCTGTTACATACAATGTGAAGCATAAAATGTGAAGTGTGTCTACGTGGAGAGAAGGAAACCAAGGAAGGAGATGACAAACATGTAAAGAGCGAAGTGTTGGCTTCAAGGGGACACCTCTGTTGCCAAGGGTTTGTTTTGGCATAGTGGATGGAGAGATCAGAGTGTTGAGCAGGAAAGTGATTGAAAGAAACATCGTTGATTTGAAGTTAGAGAATGGGACAAAACCTTGGAAAATTTGTCTCTTTGTAGGTGCACAAAGGGAAAGTTATCAGGTTGATGTAAGATTATGCAGACCAATGTCAACAAACTATAGGCTGGTGAATCAGTGGATTGAAAACCATCTTTGTAGCTGCAACAACTACCTTTGGCATAGAAATAACCATCGTGGTAGCTCAGGCTACGATTGAGGTTGTTGTTCTTATGGATTATGGATGAAAATCAATACAAGAGCATACTACCATATCTATATATTCATATTTCTAGGGTCACCTGGCTCATATGGCATTAAGGGATTTGAAAGGGCTCTTGAGATTACAAGTGTTGCTACGAGGACACAATGTTAGAAGAAAGGTGAACATGATGTTGTGTTACATGCAAGCACTTGTTAGGGTTTAAGCTTGTGTAAAGGCTCATCCTCCTCAAATGGCTGAAGAAAGATTTGTTTTGATTGTAAAATCTACAAGAAATGGGATCATGAGGTGATCCAAAGAAAATCTGCATTAACAGAATGGTGGGATGGTAGTCTGCAAAATATTGAAGAAGATTGGAATACTTCATTATGCAATTAGCATGTGTTTGTGAAGGCGAATGAGTTGCAATTGGGATCCATGGGGCATAGGTTGGTTTTGAATATAAAACCTTCGACAGACTTTGATTTTTGAGACTTTCCAGAGCCACCTAGATCATTCACCTTTGTTATTCATATTGGTCATTTATGGGTTGAGTAGAGGCATTCAAGCTGCTCAGGAGGTCGTAAGAATCCACTGTTGTAGAGTCTCAAAAAACATGCGTGCTACCCACCTTTTATTAGAGGACAATATCCTTTATGCTAGAGTAGCTAAATTAGCGAAATCACATGAATTTCACCAGATCATCTCCAATTTTAGTTTGGCATCTTGGCTGATCATGATCATGTTAAAATCAGAATTGATCTCTGATTATATAGATGAGCTAGTCTCACAGGACATTTCCAACATTTTTGGGGTTAAAGTTAGCTTGTTTTCAAGAGGATTTTGATACCTGGGATTTCATTTGAAATAAAACAAGTACTAAAATCAAGATTGTAATTGGTTGATTCAAAATTTTGAGAAGAAATTGGTTTTGTGGGAAAATAAATGGTTGTCCATGGGAGGAAGGCTAATAATGTTTAAGGTGATACTTTAAGGAATTTCAATCTACTGGATGCATATCTTCCTCCTTCATAAAGTTGTCACTCAAAATATTAATGTTATCATAGCTTGATTCATGTGGAGTGGGGTTGGTAAAATTAGGAAACCACATTTGGTTTGTTTGGAATATATCTCCAATAGCATGGATGAAGGATGATGGGGTATAAGAGATACCATAAATTTTAACCTGGCGCTGCTCACAAAAAATATGTGGAGAGCCTTCAATGGTTTAATTATATGGAACTTGATTATCAAAGAGAAATACTTGCAAAGCCTCAACTTGGCGGAATGGGTAAGCAGTGGAACCCCAAAAATTAAAAATGCCTCATTTATTTGGCATAGTATGATGAAATCCAAACCATGGCTATGTGGGAACCTCAAGTGGGAAGTGGGCAAGGGAGATTGAATCACCATTGGGTTGGACACAATAAAAGGCATAAGTGGAGATCATTTACTATCAGTCCCAATCCTCTAGTTTTTCTAGGCCTCTGGTATCCAAACTTTGGCTAACCTTGGGGGTCAAATGCGCAACTGCTTTCCTGTCATCATCATTAGAGAAATTTTGAGGTCTAAAATGGGCCTCCTAAGGAATATTATAAAATAATTGTAACAACCCTCGTGAAAATTCCATGTAATAAAGGTTAATAAAGGAAAAAAATAAGACCACAGGTAAGAGACACGTATTGCAAGCTGAATGTTAGGCAAATATATCCTAGTGGGCATCAATGGATGTTTTTATGCCTAAAGGAAATTATCAAAGGCATAAAAATGCAAAAAGGCATTTTTGGCACATTTGTTTATGAAAGTAATGGAAATTAGGAGAAAAGGAAGGTGAAAGGTCACGGGTTGAATGTGAGGAGGAAAATGAAGAAAATAGAGGCCTAATTGATAAAAAGGCTTATGAGGATCAATTTGTAACCTCAGTGTTGGAGCTCTCTCATTATCCTCTCTCTCTCTATCTCATTCTTGGACACTTAGAGTTTTCTTGGAGCACTCTAGCTTTGGAGCAAGGAAGGGAAATCAAGCAAAGGGAAGGAAGGAAAGTAAGGATCAAGGAAGGAAGAGAAATATCAAGCAGCTTCAACAATATACTTGTAGGTAACATATTTCATGTGTGATTTCCTAGCTAGCTTTGACATGCATGGCTTTTCATGTTGGTGTATGGTTCTCTTGTTGTCGGTGGCATGGTTTTTCCAGGTTATGAAATGGTTTTTAGCCTATCCTTTCCTTTTCCAGATGCCATTGTGTGTTTTGATGTTTATCTTGGTTTTGAGATTTGGAATTTCTGGATGAATTTCGGAATTCGGGGTAGAGGTGGTCTCAAGGTTCATTCCCAAAGGCATAGGAATCCCTTAACTGGTTTTGGTGGGATACACGGTAAAGCCTAAGGGAGTTGTCTCGATTTAGGGCCTAGTGATCCGATGTGGATTGTGGTAAAGCCTGAGAGACTAGTGCCTCGGTTTAGGGCCCAATGATCCAGGATTGGATTGCGGTAAAGCATGAGAGACAAGGAGACGGAAAATTCCTCAAGGGTAGTGATGGATTCTGGATGGCATTCCAAGTTTGGTTTGGTTTTGTGATCGGAGAGCCGGTTTTGGTGTGATCACAGTTTGGTGAGGGTTTAGGTGGTTTAACCTCTCGATTCCCTTGGTTTTTTCTGGATTGGTTTATCCATGAGATCCCACATTCATGCTTGGAATATGGCACGAGGGTGACTGGCAGAAAGAAAGATTTGGTTCATCCATGTCTGTAGTCAGGTGGTACGTGGAAGTCTCGAACCTGGTTGGTTTTCCTATGGTTAATAAAAGCTAATTTCTCTTGCTTTTGTACTTGTTTATATGTGGATTTAATGGTTATTATCTCACTGTTATTTCCATGTTTTTATGTTGGTTATAAGCATGGTTAATTGACTAGTTCATGTCATGGTTACTTCATGTATTTACTTGTAATGGTTAAAATGATGGATGCAAGACCTAATTGATGTCATAATAGTTCAAGGGAGAAGGTGGTGATCCTTCTTGTCATGTTTCATAAGAGTTTTTAGTCATTCATGTTCTGTCTTGTATCCTAGAATTGTAGATTGCATTGATGCCAAGTGTTTGACATAATGTTAGTCCCGATTGGGGATGGTCAAGCCTAGTCCTGAAGTTGATTTTTGGTTTATTAGTCTTGTCATCACGTGTTTAATGGATTATAGAAGTTACAACAAGTTCTGGGCAGTGGCCAAAATTCTGGGCTAGAAAAGTGCCTTAAAATTTGCAGACGTTGGCACATGTATGCTGGGAAAAGTCCCTGCACATAGGCATGCAGGCTTGTGGTAGCATCTAGAGGACCTTGGATGGTGGTATGTTGATAGAATGAGAGCATACAGAGGTCAAGAGGTCCAAAAACTGAGTGGGACCCAAGGGAAGGATGCATGAGTGGCTAGGCTGCCTCCTTGGAGTGGTGTTGCTGATGTGGAAGTTATGGTCGATGTGTTTCCATCGATTCCATTTTCGTAAGGTCACTAAGGAGATTGAATCCTACCATAATATCCTCTCGTCACATGTTTACCCTGGTTAGCCAGTTACTTGGGTAGATGTGGGAGGAGGGTGGTTACGGATTGGTATTAGAGCATGGTTCACCCCTCGGACTAGATGGGTTGTGTGTTGGTCATGCATTAATGTTGGTTGCACTTGTTTATGACAAAAATTGAAGAGAACAAAATATGGAGCAGAGGAATTGATGTGCTTACTCTTCTCAGTATTACAAATCACTTAAATAAGATTACATTGGAAACATCAACCATAAATGACTGGAGTCAAAATCGACTTAAATGAAACTCAAATGGACACTTGGAGGGATTGTTTTGACACCTAACAAGTGGTTGGAATTAGATTCTCCAACACTCCCCCTTAATTACAACCACATAAAAATTCAATTAAGATACCTACTGGTCTATGTCTCAACTAGGTTTACAATTTAAAAATTGACCTCAACTTTTGTTCTTCTCTTTTTCTAGATCCTATAGCCTCTAAATTGTTTCAGCATGTCCTTCTTGTTGTAAGATTCAAATTTCATTTTCTTCAGTTGTTGGTGTAGGTCTTCCATAGTTCTAGGTTGTCTAAGTAAGTCCTGGACTTCTTCAAAAAACAAGTTGTATGTGGGCTGCTACCACATATTATCTTCTGTAGTGCACTTTTCATCTTCAATCTGCTGCAACATTAGACCATAATATAATTTCATCTCTTCAGGACTCCAATACCTGAAAATTTCATTAATTTGTTCATCATGCATGTTGTCTTCAAGGTTCATTTCTGCACCTTTTATGAAAACTTCATCAAGGCATGGTATTGCAAGCCATGCTTCAAGGAAATTTAACTCTTCTTCATAATCATTCTGTGTACCTGCACATTTCAAATCAATGGTAAGTTTAAAAACATCTACATAACCACATTGGCTCTGTTCTTTCTACTCTGCAATGAGAGCGTTTTCCTGTTGTACTTTCAGTTGTTGCACTTCCAGTTGTGCTTCTGCACTTGTCTCTGTTTTCTCTTTCCAAGCTTCCTTCTTTGCCTCTTCCTCTATTTATGTACTAACCTGTCCTACTACAAACATGTCATCTTCAATTGTCTCACAAAATAACATCATGTCAATATGATGTTTTTGTTGCATCACTTGCAACCATTCATCATTAGCCAAATTCTCTTCATCAAATTTTACATCAACAATATTAATTGATTGATTCACCTTAGCATAGACTGCTCCAATGGCAGTTTCATTGTCTTCAGCAAGATCTGTTGCTGGAATCACCAAATTTGCCTCCACCTGTGGCTGTGCATAGTGGTGTTCTTAAGCATCTACATGCTCCTTCTCTCTTGCTTCTGCAATTTCTTCACAAACATCATCCATGTGTGAGGGAGCACAGTGGGTTTCAACAATCGATTCATCTGGATGTAGATATGCTGCGATAGATCCACCTTCATATTCAACTTCAATGCTCCCCCTTGGACCAAAACTTCTCTCAAGGGTATCCCAAGCCTCCTTGGTTGTCTTGGCTTCTGAAATCAGGGGTAGAATGTTGTTATCGACAGATTGTTTTATGCATGTTAATGCAAAGGCATCCTTTTGCCTCTTCACTTCCAGATCTAAAAAGAACTCAAACATCTCATGTAGTCGCTTTGACTTTCTAAGCCTCTTGGCTTTTCCCATTTGATCGCTAACAGAATGCGAATCAACAAAGAAATCAAAGTTCAAACATAGTGACACACTTCTCTACTACACAACTTCAGAAAACTTACATAAAAAAATTACAATTGTCGAGAGTCGATTGGAACAATATGCCCCTTTTTTTTAATCTCCTTTTCAAGACTTAAAAAAACCTCTTTTAAATAAGCCTTAAGAAAAATTATATCCCTTTTTAAAATAAACTTCAATATCTTTTCTTAAAAAAATCCACGGCTTCTTTAACAATACCACCACATTATATAAGCAACAAAATATTCACATGTGGAAGCCCTTTAAAAACCAAATACATGAGAACTTTTAAAATAATACGCTCAAAGCCCTTTTAAGTAATCACGTAAACCTTTTTTGTTTGGAAGAATCTCATGCCATGACAAAAATTTCTTTGCTTTGATACCATGACAAAAATTGAAGAGAACAAAATATGGAGCAGAGGACTTGCTCTTCTTACTCTTCTCAGTATTACAAATCACTTAAATAAGATTACATTGGAAACATCAGTCATAAATGACTGGAGTCAAACTCGACTTAACTAGACTTAACTGAAACTGAATTGGACACTTGAAGGGATGGTTTTGACACCTAACAAGTGGTTGGAATTAGATTCTTCAGCAGTATATGTCATCCTTGAATGCTTGTTGCATATTCATGGTGTTGGTCATAGTCATAGTGATGTCGCCATGGGAATAAGGATGTCGTTGTGTGAAGTGTGTTTTCATGGGTGTATGATTGGTTAAATGTTGTTTATGTTTGCGTACGATCAATATACAATGATATGGTTGTTGTTATCACACATGAGGTCATGGCATGTGTAGTTGATATGGTCATGCATTAATGACTAGACTCTAGCTAGAATGATGGAAACATGGTTACATGCTTATGTGTTATATTTTATATGTTGTCATGATTAGATTATACATGTATCATGTTGATTTGTTGATCTTGTAGACAAGGTATCATCCCCAAAGTGTAGTAAAGTATGTTGAATTATTGTGATTTGGTTTAACTGACATAGTATGTCTTGCAGGAAAAAGATCCAATTGGCTAGCAATATGGTAGACTACAAAGACTCTCCCTATGAATCAGATGAGCAACGTGGTGTGGGGCACTCTTTTGATTTAGTAGATACATTGAGAATATTGAAGGAGGAAATAAGAAGTTGTAAGGTGGACAATGACAAAATCATGCAGACATAAGAGAAACAACCAAAGGTTAATGCAATACTACTTCATAGTTTATCAAAATTGCAACGATAGGGACCACTTCGAATCAACAATGAGTAGGAGGACAGAACTAATGGGGCATATGGAAACAGGTCTTATGGTGGTCACAGGTCAGAAAGAGAGGACACAATCAGAGATGGTAGGTTTTTGGACACTCCGGATAGGAGAGGTGATGGACACATGTACTATTCTAGTTCTGGTTCGTATAGGCGTCATGATCATGATCATTATCATTCTTACAGGAGGAGTGATAGGGGATACTTCCCGGACTAGTTTAAGAAATAAAATACACCTACCTTTGATGGAAAGATGAAGAAATCATAAGATGCAGAGGCATGGTTGCTTGGTATGAGGAAGTTCTTCAGATTGCATGAGTATTCAGAAAACATGAAAGCAAAGATAACCACTTTCAGCCTCAAAGGTAAAGCAGATATTCGGTGGGAAGATGTGAAGAAGGTTAAAGGTATACATGAGGATGATTTGAATTTGCATGAGACTGAGAGGCTCTTCAAGAATATGTATTTTTCGGAGAGATAGTTTGATGACAGAGCTAAGGAGTTTTATGAGTTGAGGATAGGTTCCATGACATATGATGAGTATACTAGCAGGTTCTTGGAGTTGTTGATATATGTGCCTTACCTCAAGGGGGAGAAGGCTAAGGTTCAAAGATTCATCAATGGACTACCAGTAGCATACAGAGACCAAATTGAGTTCGATGATCCTAGATAATTGGAGGAGGCCATCTGAAAGTTGAAACATTGTTATGAACAATCAAAGAACAAAGTTGAGCCTAAGTGTGACTTGAAAGGAAATGAGAAAGCTAAAGGAAAGTGGCTACCAAAGTGAGGAATACCTCAATATGCAAGTGAGAAAGGAAATGTAGTCCCTTACAAGAAGTTAAATACAACTGAGAAGGGATATGGAGAGCACCAGGTTAGAGGCGGTGGTAGAGAACCATTGTAGTGTTGGATATGTGGCAAGGATCATCATAAGACGATTGTCTGTCGTATCAAGGTGGTAGACCCCATATCTATAGTGCCCAGGAGGTGCATATAGTTGTGATGTTGGTCAGTATTCCTTGGATCTATGCAACTATGGAAAACAGGCAGACGGATCATCAGTCATTTATCAATGATATAGAGGGTAAACTTTGTGATCAAGTTGTTTCTATTTTGATTGATCCTAGATCTAACTATCATTGTATTAATATTTACCTAGTGGATAAGTGTGGTTTGAGAAAAGAAGTGCATGCAAAATCTTGGTTGGTACAATTGGCTACAAGTACAAAGAAGAGAGTTCACCATTAGGTAAGAGCTTGTGCATTTGAGTTAAATGGTATGCCAACAACAACACATTTGAATGTACTGCCATTGGGATCATATAGTATGTTTTTGGGTATGGATTGGATATACCTTCATAGGACCAAAGTGGATTTCTTCGACAAGGCCATTGAGTGTGTGGATGATAGTGGGAAAAATAGAAGTTTGCAGGGGAAGAAGAAGCCTACATCAGTGAGGATGGTAACCGCTATGTAGGCTAAGCGTAGTTGTAGAAAAGGTTGTGTGATTTTTGGAGTACATATATCTAGTGACAAGGGAAAATATATTGAGGATGCATAAATATTCAAGAGGTACCCTGTATTGTAGAAGTATCAGGATGTGTTTCCAACAGATATTCTAGAGTTACCTCCTCACAGGGAAGTGAATTTCTCTATTGAGCTGGTGCTAGGGGAAACACCAACATCGAAGGAACCTTACAGGATGAGTACTCTAGAGCTAGTAGAGTTTAAATTGGAGTTAAAGGATATGCTTGACAAGGGATACATTAGGCCAAGTGTATCACCTTGGGGTGCACTAGTTTTCTTTGTAAAGAAGAAAGATGGTACTCTTAGATTGTGCATTGATTATAGACAACTAAACATGGTAACGATCAAGAACAAGTACCCATTGCTAAGGATCAACAATTTGTTTGATCAGTTAAAGGGAGCAACAATGTTCTCTAAGATCAACTCAAGTTCAAGATACCATCAGGTATGAAACAAGGAGGATGATATCTTCAAGATTGCATTCAGGACGAAGTATGGGAATTATGAGATTGTTGTAGTTCCATTCGGTTTGACTAATTCTCCAACTACATTTATGTGTTTGATAAATAGTGTGTCGCATCCTTATTTGGAAAATTTTGTTATTGTATTCATTGATGAAATATTGGTATATTCTAAAAATGAGGAAGATCATGCCGAGCATTTAGTAGTAGTGTTGAGATTGCTAAGAGAGCATTAGTTGTATGCTAAGCTTAGCAAGTGTCGCTTCTTTCAGACAGAGGTGCATTACTTGGGAAATGTCGTTTCCAAGGAAGACATAGCTGCTATAGGATAAAATGCATGGTGTATGGAGAATGAAGATACCCTCAAAGGTCTTCCCTGGACCTTCAGTAGACTATAAGATTATCTGGAACCGTCACAAAGTTACATGCATGTTCATAAACAATAACTAACCATCAAAGTAAGACAAATAGATTACCTCAAGCCTCCATGTTGATTTGCTAGAGAGTGCAATGCAGCTAGGTGGGAGTCCCTTGAGCCAGCTCCAGATCAAGTCCTGCACATAGAAGAGACAAGCGTAATGACAACATACAACTCTAATAACTAATACATGAATACATAAAGAGCATCTAGTTACACATAACTAAGTTACTCATGCTAAAAGGTATTGGACAAACAAATGAATGAATGATAGTACCAACACCATGGAGTAGACAGTACACCTGTAGTTTTATATTAATGTCGGAAGAGTGATTACAACCATCTATTGCATCAGCCTTCCCTTACCCCTCCACGTTCTCTCTCTCTCTCTCTCTCTCTCTCTCTCTCTCTCTCTTCTTACCAACTTCTTATGATTCGAGACAATGCTCAACAATCAAGTATCCTATCCTTTCAAATGATCTGACATTTATCACCATAGCCCTAGCTTTGCTTATGTAACAATTGAGTTAGGGTGGCCAAGTTCCTCCTTGAGTTCCTTAGGGTAAAAGCAATGAGGTTGCCATGCTTTTAAGCTCTTTCCAATTTTCCTCCTTCATTAGGATTATAAATCCCCCAAATAGGTCGAATATAGATGTTTCCTTTCTTTTCTTGAGTGAATTTAGGAACAAATATCTAGATATTTATGAGTCAATTTGTTCCTTTGACCCTTATAACTTCACTAGGATCCACTAACGCTGTTCCTGAACTAGCAACTTGAGTTAGTTGGGTCACTAACGCACCCTTAGGCTTGTAGAGAAGCTTTATAAAGTAGGTTGTTAGTGCGTAGCCAACGTTAGTGTGGAAACAAGGCATGTGATCTTGGTCTTTGCTTCAACTATCATGTCTTTGCCATCTTAGTTAATGAGGAGGTCAATTTTCTGTATAACAGATGCCCCCTAAAGTATGAGATCAAAGGCTGCGACGATGGTCGAAATACTTTACTTAACTGTAATTTTCCTTCTTCGACAAAAAGAGAGAGAGGATCGGAGCTTTGGGTGGTATGGGAAACCTGATACAACACATATATATAAAACTACTAAAATGATGTCCTGAGTCGGGCATTCCCATGCTCAGTAGCTATGTCAAAGAGATTTTCTCCAAAGAGATATGACGGTGCTGGCTGCTGATAAGCACAATGTGGATCCGGTGTCATAATAGAATCATTCTGATAAGTTGTCTCCAAAAGCAATATACGCAACTTGGGAGAGGAAACAAGGTTGAGTGATGTAAGCCTCTTCCCAAGGTCTTGATTTCCGCTTCACCGAACAACATAGATTGATACATGTGAATATATGCGTTGATGTCAAACATGCACGAAATCATCTGATTACCAGTCAATAATGGAGACCGTTAACAGATACCAGGAAGGCCACCAATAATGGTGATGGTCTCCAAGATGCACAGTACAATCTAACGAGTGCGAAAGATGTTTTTGTCGTTGAACATCCGTAGAATCGCTTAACTAGGAGCCAATATTGAGAACCGTTGATCAAACACAAGGAAACCTGCCACTAATGTTTGCAAGTACCAAGGCACTAAATTTGTTTCTGGGTTGTCTTCCTAGATAGAGTGTTGAAGTCGATAGGAAGATACCTGTCAAAAGGTAGACAATATTGTGTCCTACATCAATCGACATGAAACAGGACAAGAATGATTTTTTTTTTGAGGAATCTTTGAGCATTGGGTCTAAACAACAGAGGGCATGATGAAAGGATATGCTTGATGGGTTGATGTAGGAATAAAAAGTTTAACCCTTGAACAATAGAAGGCATGACAACGGTTTTAACCATGCAACACTAGACTCATGAACAACAAAGAGTGTTAGGATACAGAGATGCAAGAACATCGGGGTATTTAGGCTAAACTCATAGGATGGTAGGATTCATATTGAGATGTCGTCATAAGGAAGGTTTATCTGAGGGAGTGCCATGTTCAAGGGAATGACTACTGCCAAATCACGCTTTCTAACACTGAATGTAGTTGTATTGTCTACTTTCCCAGTCTGATTAGTTTAGTGAGTCTAGATGGGTAAACTTGTCGATATTTTCATATTTTAAGAGTCTGAAAAGGACCACGAAAAGAGCGACTCTATGCCCTATCTGATTATTTTAATGAGTCCAGACAGGCAAACTCGTCGATCTTTTCATGTTTTGAGAGTCTGAAAAGGATCGTAAAAAGAGCAACTTTATATCTTGTCTGTGTAATTTAAAGAGTCCAGACTAGACAACTCGGTGGTCTTTTCATATTTAGAGAGTCTGAAAAGATCATAAAGAACGTCTCCATGGTGGTCCCTTTATAATAGTTTTTAATAGGGTGTGACAAAAGGTTAATAGTATACCGGATCGGTTACTTTTCCTCGATTTAGTCTATTGAATTTGGATAAAGGGAAACCTATGATCAATAGATGTCGACCTCATTTTGTGACGAGTACGAGGAGACAGACTAAACTCATTTTCTGTCATTAATTTTTAATGAGTCATGTGACGAAAAAATCAATACCTTCATCAAATTTTAACAAGTCAAATGAAGAAAATTCAAAGTATCTTTTTCAGTTTATTGAGCAAGGAAAAAGAGGCAAAAGAAGTTCTCATTCCTTCTTCGTAGATTTAATGAGCCCGAAGAAGGGGAAAAACTCGAGGATTTTTCAATTTAAGAGTGAGAAAAGGTCCCAAAAAGGCAAGTGCTCTTGTTGTTGCCATAGAGTTGTAACGAGCCCAGTGACAAAAAACTCGAGATTTTTCAGTTTAACGAGTGAGAAAAGTACCTAAAAGAATGCTCGGGTCATCTTGCAGTCATCTTGAAGTCAGATCTCAGATCTCAGATCTTGCAGTCATCTTGAAGTCAGATCTCAGATCTCAGATCCGCGGATCAGATCTCAGAAGTGTCTAGGTTCTCCTCTTCTGCGGATCAGATCTCAGAAGTCTTCGGTGGCTCAGATCTCAGAACAGATCTCAGAAGTCTCGGTGGCTCAGATCTCGGCATTTTGAGACAGGTATATATTCCTGACTCCTCTCCAGCAGCGCTCCTCTTCTCCTCTCTTGAGAAGTCTCGGTTCTCCTGAGCAAGTAAAATATGGCTGCGGTACATATGCATATAATTCCCTCCCGCTCTGAGATCTGACTTCTGCGGATCTCAGAAGTCTCGGTTCCGCGGAGATAAAAAATATTTACGTGATTCATCTTGCAGTCATCTTGAAGTCAGATCTCAGATCTCAGATCCGCGGATCAGATCTCAGAAGTGTCTAGGTTCTCCTCTTCTGCGGATCAGATCTCAGAAGTCTTCGGTGGCTCAGATCTCAGAACAGATCTCAGAAGTCTCGGTGGCTCAGATCTCGGCATTTTGAGACAGGTATATATTTCTGACTCCTCTCCAGCAGCGCTCCTCTTCTCCTCTCTTGAGAAGTCTCGGTTCTCCTGAGCAAGTAAAATATGGCTCCGAGCTTCGCAAAAATAACTGGTGGCTCATCCGCCTCTGAAGGGCAATCTCCTGCCCATATCGTGAGTGAAGCCCCAGCTCCTACTATCCAAGTGGTCCAGGACTCACTCGATGAAGCTTTGAAGTTCTCCGAAAGTGCCCTAATTTGCCGGTTCAATGGTTTTTGGCCGCGGCTGATAGCACTCCACAATTGGATCTCGGAGGTATGGAAGCCTATCATTTCTGATGAAATTAATATCTACCCCTGTGCTAGAGGTTTCTTTATAGTAGATTTTGAAAATCCTGAAAGCAGACAATGTATTCTAGACTCCGGCCCTTGGTTTTGGGAAAAATCAGGCCTATTCATGAAGCCACGGAACCCATCATTCGATCCCTGTACAGCAGTGATAACCTCAGCACCAGTTTGGGTGAGATTGCCAAGCCTACCCTTACATCTCTGGAATCTCTCCTCGCTAAAAGCCATCGGAGATGCAATTGGGAAATTTTACTGCAGGTGCCCAGAAACAGAGGAATATGCCAGAACCACCTATGCACGCATCTGTGTGGAAATGGATTTCAGTGCCGGATTCCCAGCTGAAATAAACCTAACAAGTAAAGACTATGTGTGGAACCAGAAGCTTGATTATGAAAGTGTCCTCTTCAGATGTCGATCGTGCTTTGAGACGGGGCATCTAGCCAAAAATTGCCCAAAAGCCTCTGAGAAAAATTTTGCTAGAAAAAACCACCACAGATCTACATGGTGGGAAGGAGCACAAAAAGAACACTACACTGTCATCAAAGAAGAAGAATATTCTAGAGAAAATGAGTCACAAGAAATCAAGGAAGAAGGAAGCAACTCTCAAAACAAGCAAGGAGAAAGCCCGCCCCAACAAATCAACAGTTATGAGGATTTGATTACCGCAGAAAATAAATCTTCATTTAACAGCAAAGCAGATCTCCTAAACCAAACTTCTTCTCCGACTATTTTCAAAAGAACGAACACAATAGATGGCGAAGCTAAGACACCAATGTCCCAAGAACCAGAAGAGATGAAGGAGATGCAAGACAAAGGAAGTTGGAAGACCATAGAGAAAAGAAAGAAAGCTACAACACCAATCTCGCCAAGAAAGACGAGGAGCCAGACAAGTAAAAATTAAGAAAATTGTAGGTCCGATAGACCAATTTGGTCTGAGTGGACGTTAACCATCATCATCATCATCATCATCATAAATTTTTAATGAGCGTAAAGAAAAACTCGAGATTTTTTAAGTTTTATGAGCAAGAAAAAAGTGCCTAAAAAGAATGCTGTAATGGTCTTTTTTAGTTTAATGAGCTAGAAAAAGAGCGAAAAAGAGTTTCTAAGATTGTTGTCGTATGTGTTTAACAAGCCCAATGATAACAAACTCGGGGATTTTTCAGTTCAAGAGCAAGAAAAGGTCCCAAAAAAAAAGATGCTCATATCTTCTTTGTAGTAGTTTAATGAGCCCAAAGAAGGAGACTCAAGGTTTTTCGGATTAAAGAGCAAGAAAAGTACCATAAAAAGAATGCTCGCTCTTCTTCGTGGTAGTTTAACAAGCTCGAAGAAGGAGACTCTAGTATTTTTCGGACTAATGAGAAAGAAAAATACCATAAAAAGAGTGCTCGATCTTCCTTGATCTCATGCTTGACAATAGAAGGGTCTATAACATGCATTTCCTCATAAGACCAACGGAAAGCATCGTGAAAGTCCTTAAAAGGGTAGGTGAAGCTTGCAATTTCCTTAGGATTCCGATTGGCTTCAATCTGTATGTTTTCCACAATGCTTGTCTTGATTGAAATATCGATGAGCAATGTCTTTGAAAGATTTCCCATGTTTCCCTCGGAGTCCAAAGTTTGGATAGTCGTATATGGTGACGAAACGATTTCAGGTGCGTCAGATGATAGGATTTAAAGAGGCATCATGTCCAAATTAGATATCAAAACACGATGGTGCGAGTCCTCCCAAGGTCACTCTTCTAAACTCATGATCTCTCTAATAGCTTTGTCCTTAGGTAGGACTTGATTGAGTGGATCGAAAGAAGGAGCAGTTATGGGAGGGGCCGTGGTACTGTTGGCCGTGACCAAAGTGACCAGAGACAAATGCATATTGAATGGCCTGGTAAGCAAATTTAGCTGGTGACAACAACATTTTTTCTCCGTAAGTGTCAATGTCTGAAGGGGCCGTGAGGATCCAAGGATCGGTTGGTTCGTAAGGAATGGATGAAACCATAAAGACCATCTATGGAACTGCGGGCAACGGAAGAGCGAAAAAACTCATCAGGGAAGAGCCCTTTAGTAGACTGGTACCGATACTAACGTAAGAGTCAGGGACACCACCCACTAAGGGTACAGAGCAGCTAGGTAACAGAGAGTAATCTGGCGTGCACAAGGACAGCTGGTCCATGATGACTATCTTTCCATCCAAGGGAAAGAGGATGATACGGAAGACCGAAGACACAATAGCCTTCATGGCATAAGTCCAAGTGTAGCCCAAAAGAAGATTATAGTCGAGTTTATGATCCACGACTTCAATATCTACCGTTACCATTTTCCCACTCAAGGTGATGGGATATTGTTATAGACATTTTTGGGCACTACAACCCAAGCATGAAATGTCCATAAACCAAGGGCTCCTAAGTCCCTAAAAGTGTTGTTCTAACCCCTAAAGGAACAAGGTCAGCTGATTACAGCTTCTCCCAGAAGTTCTCCATGAAAAACTGCTCAGAACTGGTCAAAACAAGATCGTTTCAGCTGCTCCATAGGAAAAGTGCGTTGCATCTCACCTAAACACACTGTGTGGGTGTGTTGCATTTCAGAAAGCCCTTCTATGGGGTGCGATGGGTGAGAAGTGACAAATGGCAGTGTCATTCCGCGAGGTGGAGAGGCATGGAAACTTCCAGAAACTTCTCCTGTGACACTTGCCACTCTGAATTCGACCAAGGATGATTAAGAGATCATCAATCTCCAAGTGGAAGCAAGAACTATCATAGGGAAGACACTAGTCAAATCACAAGTTGACTCATCTCCCTTACAGATATCTATATATGGATCCCTCATCCCAGAGATCCAGAGGCTGGAATTTTGCATATTGTAAGGAATTGTTGTTGGTTTCTTGAGACAACATCAAATTGTTGGGTGATCTAAGCTTTGTATGAGGTGAACAGGGGCTTCCTTGCTGAGAGGATGATGCTGGGTCAGAACAACTGGTTGTAACTCCCCTTGGCTCTTTCTTGTTTATCAATAAAAGCTATTCAAGTTTTCCTCCATACTCTTGTATCATTTATGTTTGTTGCATTTGTATGGTCAATTTACATCTGATCCTAGATTGTTTATGATTATAGATCCATGTTCTTGTATAGTGCTATGCTACTGTGATCTTACAGGTATTCTGTGAAGCTGGGCGTGCAAGGGAACAAGTAGCGAAAGACTATCAAGAGAGAGAGGAATCGAACTAGGAGATTAGCGTAAGACAAAGGTTGGTCTTCTTTGTTCTTCTGTCATCTATACTTCATAAAGGAAAAACGAAAGTAGCTTTACTTTGTTTGTTTCTAAGGTGGCTATCACACCTTAGTGGGATAAGCAATTCTGTGTAGACACTTTTCCCTATAACAGATATCTAGCTAGGTAACCTTTTGGGATGAAAGTGTGGTCGTTGAAGGCTTTAAGGGAATTCGATGGTGGGGATAGGGTTGGAGAACCAAAAGTGAGCCAAAATGAAGCCGACATGACATACGTAGAAGCACCTTCGTCGATGACAGTTCTATGTATACCTTTACCTTTCGAAAAAATTTGCACTTGAAATGCAAGCTGGTGGGAAAGGGGAGGTTTACACTTTTCCATGTCGAAAACTGCAAGCATGGAATCCTGTGGGTCGATACCACCAATAGCCGAAAGTAAAGCTTTCCTTTGTGTTGGGCATGTTTGTAATACTTCGAGCGCCAACATAGCCGACGACGCTTGCGCCAAGTCTTCTACAATGCTGTAGTTTTGGGTGGCACATGCAGATGTATTGTGCATTGTGCGTCGAAGTGCCCCTTTGGGGGGGTGAATTACAAGGTCAGTAACTGGCCTTTCGATATGCAAATCATTGGGCAGCGGTGGGTTTTGACTTAAGGAAGGTTCCTCTGCATGAGTGACAGGAGCTCCATAAGATTTGGCTTTTGTTTGTAGATCTACCATTTCAAAGGTGTAAATGGTAGAAGATCCTTCACCAGCTGAAGGATGTTGTGAACCACTGTTGCCCCCTTGCAGGGGTGGGGATTGGTTTGCAATGAGGTGTTGTTATTGCTAAGCGAGGAAAGGATTATTAAGGATAGCGGGATTCCTACCAATATCCTTGTTAGCAATGAAATCTGCTTATTCTTGAAGACGCAAACACAGATATGTCATGTGGTATTCAGCACAGATTTTGCAAGGGAATTGGGCGGGTTTATCCTTTCCATCATTAGAGTGCTCATCAGCCTTCTGCTTTGGGTAGTATTACTTTGTTGACTGCTCTTTAGAAGGAGTAGTCTTTTTCTTATTCTTCTTGGTCTTACCACCGGGATTTTGTGTAGACTGCACAGAGTTTATCGCGGTGGTAGGAAGAGCAATCGATTTGGTAGAGGGGTCCACTGACATCTGGACAATGTGACCACTGATTTGTTTTACAGCAACCCCAAAGTTTGCACCGATAATCCCATCGACATGCGCTCTGGGGTGTTGAGTAGTGGAAGCATTGGAGTTGCGAGGGGCATTGGGGATTACATTGTAAAGAGTGTCAGATTGTGAATATATAAGATCTAAGTGCTGGGCATGACATATGGATTGGTCTTCTGTGATCGCACCATCTAAGGCGACATCCTTAGCGATTGGGGGAGTAGGGACTTGCACAACCAGTCCGCTAAGAGATAGTCTGGGAGGGGAGCTTTGACTAACCTCTGCCTACGTTTCCATTCATGTATATTATCAGAGATGTGGGTGGCTGTATCCTGACGTAGTGAAGTGAGGATCTCTATCCTAGTCTCATAGTGGATGGGTAGTTGGAAGTGATTTAGGAATTCCATTGCTAGAGCGTCGAAGGTATTTACTGATGCATGTGGTAACTCAATGTACCACTTAGCTATGTTTCCAGTGAGGGTGCGGGGAAAAATATGTAACCGGACACTATCATCCACCATCGAGTTAGAAACACACCAAAGATGATAGGTGGTGATATGGGTGCCCAGATCCTCCCCTTGTTTCCATCGAACTTGGGGATGTCTATTGGTATTTTATGCGAGATCGATGACCAAAGTAAGTTATGATAGATGGGGTCATTTGTAAGTTTGTACAAGTTAGGGATATCCAAGGTTGCCAAGAAAGGAAACGTTTGTGGTGCCACCAACTCAGACCAAGGCGATGACATATGACTTGAGGAACCTTGCGGTCCTCCCATCGTTTGAGTCCCAATATTATACATAGGTTGCATGGTATAGTAGTTGCCTTGGGTATGGTGTTTTAGTGTGGATTTCCATGGGGAATTTGATGTTGGGGTATAGAATTGCCCCCAGGATAAGCAGTACCCCCTTGCCTCATTTGAATTTGTGAGTAGGGTGCCCCCATGGATTGGTTGGGACCTCCTTGAGGATTCCTGCTCGACACAGAACTAACCATATGTCCTTGATTGACAAAAGGAACTCTCATGTCTATCAATGACTGACCATGCATGCCTGAGAATGGAGGGGGAACTGTTACGTTCCTGACCGGTATGTGCATATTGGGAATGCCCATAGATACTTGAATCTGGGGGATGGAACTGTACAATGGCTGTTGACCATATTGTTGGCTGACAGGAACCAAGCTAATAGTGCTATATTGAGCGTTATAGGGAGCATTGTATGTAGCACTTATCGAATGTATATAGTTTGACACTAAAGGGGTGGAACCTAGCATTGGTTGGGTTCCACTCGTGGAGGGTGTCATGTGAGTGGTTGTACTTGGGGCAAATGGGATAGCGGGGTTCGCCATCAATGGTGTGTTGGTGATTGTCGACTGGGGAAGTGGTGGAGGACCAAAAGTGTCCACAAAGTTCCACGACCCATTAGTCATCGATGGGATGGATGGAAATGTTCCACCTACAGAAACAAGGAGTACAGGTGCCACCGGAATCAAGAGTGGGTCCAACGGATTCGTTAGCAGAGGATTAAAGTGAGGAAGAAATCCTTCAATAAAGAAATTCTGCGGCAAACTTGAATCGTCGGTTGTCCAAACAGATTCTGTGTGAGATCTAGGAGACTGATTCCCTGAAGATGGGGAATCCGATTCACTAGAGCTCGGTGGATCTTCCACAATGAGTGGAGGAAGTCCTAGCAATCATCTAGATTGACGACGAGGGCCAGATGTAGCCACGGTGACCATTAATTTTTATCAATAAATTTTATTGTGATATTTGTTAAAGTCTCAAATGATAACACTCGGGTGCCTAAAAAAATATAAAAAATACATTAAGTTGATCAATCAACAAACAGAGGGAAATGACCTTGTTTGATAAGCATCGATCACTGGAGATGAAACCCAGTATCTCAATGAATAACAAAGAGGGCTGGCCAAATGTATAGTTATGGTTACTCTTGAGCTTCACTCGAACCTCAGATTGAGGGGCCAAGTACTCTTGTGAAGACGAGCACCATCCCAAAAACTAAAGACAGAGTAGGTCCGTTTGTGTTAGGTACCAGGGCAACCCACTCCAGTCACCTTGTGTAAGTCCCTCAAAGCTTGGCCACTAATAATAAATCATAGACACTACCGGGGGGGACATAGTCGCAGACAGTACACTATGTGGGCAAGGTACCTGAGTCCTTAACTCAGCTCCGAAATCCCTGAAGGGATCCCCAATACAAAAAATACCCAAAGGAGTTGCAAGCGAAGGCGGGCTCTCTTCACTTACAGTTCAATGTTGTCTCGTATTTAGCTCCACTTTTACTGGAGTGGTCTCGGTAGTATGAGTGCAACAGGAATTTTCTCTCTTAATGAAACTAGTTTGGGTTTTCGATCTTGGGAAGTTTACTCACACTGCCTATCCCAAGATCCTAGCCTGAAATAATGTTTGTTTACTCAATAAAGAGTTACTGATTGATTTTAGGTAAATTTTATGTGTACTTTTTTATTATCTTCGATAGGGGAGTTGACGTATGAAATGTGATGGGACTCAGTCTAAAAAATCATGCACAAGACAATGCTTTAAAAAATATTCAATTCGATGAAAACAAGTTGTATTATACAAGTGAGAGTCTTTCACATATTCATATTTGTTTCATGCATATTAGTCATTATAACACATGCATAACCAACAGAAATCTTTCCAATGCTTTCCTAACAACTACTTGAAACCAAAATAAAGCAGCTTTTAACTAACTAAACAGAAGAATGAATAAAAAATGTGGATCTTTCTTTCATAAAAAATGCTTTTAAGAAAGAAAAACAAAACTTATTTCCTAAAAAAAAAATTTAGGACACCTATCTTGCTAACAAAATGCAGTAGCAGATCCTCTTTCAGTCCATGAGCAGGCTTCCTATCCCCTTGGGTTTGCAGACACAGCTGGAAATCAAGTTTTTGGGAGACTAACGCTCTGTAGCAGTGGCCACAGAGAGTTACTAGGTCCACTAACGCTTTCTGTATGTAGACACAGAGCTTTATAAAGCACTGTGTAGTCTGCTAACCTGCATTAGTGTGGGGAAACAACTCAAAACAAGGCTTCTCAAATCAGATTCAATGATGAAAGTATGTAGGCAGAATGCAGCAAGGTTTTGGTGGGTCAGAAAGGGAATGCATAAGTATAGGGAGGTCTTAGAAGGAGGAGGAAACCAAGAACTGTCTGGGTAGACCGAGAACTAGATGTATAGTCCCTAGTGGAGTCACCAATTCTACTATAGGATAGAATGCACAGTGCATGGAGAATGAAGATACCCTCAAAGGTCTTCCTGATACCTTTGGTAGACTGTAAGATTATCTGCAACCATCACAAAGTTACATGCATGTTAATAAACAATAACTAACTATTAAAGTAAGACAAATAGATTACCTTAAGCCTCCATGTAGATTTGCCGGAGAGAGTAATGTAGCTAGGTGGGAGTCCCCTGAGCCAGCTCCAAATCAAGTCCTGCACATAGAAGAGACAAGCATAATCACAACATACAACTCTGATAACTAATACATGAATACATAAAAGAACATCTAGTTACACATAACTAAGCTACTCATGCTAAAAGGTATTGGAAAAACAAATGAAAGAATGATAGTACCAACACCACGGAGTAGACAATACAACTGCAGTTCTATATTAATGCCGGAAGAGTGATTACAACCATTTGTTGCATCCACCTTCCATCACCCCTCCAAATTCTCTCTCTCTCTTCTTACCAACTTCTTATGATTTGAGACAATGCTCAACAATCAAGTATCCTATCTTTTCAAATGATCTGACCTTTATCACCATAGCCCTAGCTTTGCTTATGTAGTAATTGAGTTAGGGTTGCCAAGTTCCTCCTTGAGTTCCTTAGGGTAAAAGCAATGAGGTTGCCATGCTTTTTAGCGCTTTCCCACTTTCCTCCTTCATTAGGATTAGAAATCCCCCAAATATGTTGAATCTAGATGTTTCCTTGCTTTTCTTGAGTGAATTTAGGAACAAATATCTAGATATTTATGAGTCAATTCATCCATTTGACCCTTATAACTTTAGTAGGATCCACTAATGTTGTTCCCGAACTAGAAACTCGAGTCAGTTGGGTCACTAACGCACCCTTAGCCTTGCAGAGAAGCTTTATAAAGCAGGTTGTTAGTGCATACTAGCTAGCATTAGTGTGGAAACAAGGCATGTGATCTTGGTCTTTGCTTAAGCTATCATGTCTTTGCCCTCTGAGTTTATGAGGAGGTCAATTTGCTGTATAACAATAGCAGTAGATCCAAAAAGGATAAGGGCCATCATGGAGTGGGCCGCTCCTAAGAAAGTGGATGAAGTGAGATCATTCATGGGATTGGTAGGTTACTGGAGGAGGTTCATCATGAACTTCTCACACACTGCATATCATATCACATCATTACAGAGGAGGTAAGAATTTCTAATGGATGGAAGAATGTACAACTAGTTTTGAGCAACTCAAGAAGTTGTTGACACATGTTCCAGTACTAAAGATAGAAGATCCAGACAAGGAGTTTGTAGTGTGTACAAATTCTTGCAAGAGAGGAGTTGGTGGAGTTCTCATGCAAGCATGATAGGTAGTTTTTTATGATTCAGGGAAAATGAATGAGCACGAGAAAAAGTATTTGACACATGATCTTGAGCTAGCAATGATCATACATGCATTGAAGATGTGGAGGCACTATCTTCTTGGCAGGAGGTTTGTATTGATGAGCGATCATAGTGGGTTGAGGTATTTGTTTGACTAGTTGAATCTAAACACCAGGCAAGCTAGATGGTTTTCCACCCTTAATGAGTTCGACTTCGAGATTAGATACATAAAAGGAAAGGAGAACCGAGTTGCGGATGCTCTTAGCAGGAAGGTATAGGGAAATCATATGGAAACTATGAGCTCTTGTGGGATAGAGTTACAAGATAAGAACTTGTAGGTAGGACATCAGGATGACAAGTACATGGAGATCATGCACAGGTTATAGTAGAGTATAGGTATAGGAACAGGTACAAGTATAGGTATAGGTGATCAGGAGGTAGAATATCATCTCACAATAGATGGTTTGGTGAGATTCAGGGATAAGATCTATGTGTCAAATTGTAATTAGCTCAAAGAAACTTATCTTGATGGAGTTTCAAGTAAAGCCATACTTAGGTCACCCAGGATATCAAAAGAAGTTGACAATGGTGAAGAAGTTCTACTATTGGATGAATCTGAAGAAGGAACTGACAGAGTTTGTGGCTAGATGTTTAGATTGTCAGCAGGTAAAGGCAGAGTGTAAGCATCGAGGTGGTCTAATACAACCTATTTTGATTTCGGAATGGAAATGGGAGGGCATTTCCATGGATTTCATTATAGGTCTTCTGAGGACATTAAGATGACATGATTCTATTATGGTCATTGTCGAAAAGTTGAGCAAGTTAGCTCACTTCATTGTAGTGAACACTACATATGTAGCCAATGAGGTGGCACATATTTTCGTCAGAGAGAGCGATATTACATGGTGTTTCGAAGAAGATTGTGTCAGACAGGGATGCAAAGTTCACTTCCAAGTTACGGAAGGAGATATTTGTAGGTTCGGGTACAGAGTTGGCTTCAATATAGCTTATCATTCATGGATAGATGGACAAATAGAGAATATCAACATGATCTTAGAGGATATGTTGAGGATGTACATGATTCACCAAAAGAGGAAATGGGAGGAGTATCTTCCATTGGTTGAGTTCACATACAAAAATGGTTATCAAGAGTCATTGAGCATGAGTCCTTTCAAAGCATTGTATGGATGGAGTTGTAATACTCCCATCAGCTGGAGTGATATAGTGAACATGGTACTTATTGGACTCGATATGTTGACAAACATGGAACATGAAATGCGGGTTATAAAGAAGAATCTAAATGCACCATAGGAAAGACAGAAGAGTTATGAGAAGCAACACAGGGTATTTAAGGAGTTTTAGGTTGGGGAGCATGTGTATTTATGCATCAAGCCCAAAAAAATCCCTTTGAGGATTAGATCATGTGCCAAGCTGGAACCATGGTATTGCAGGCCTTTTGAGATCCGTGAAAGGCTTCGACTAGTGGCATATTGACTTGCACTAACTCGAATAGTGAAAGTCCATGATGTTTTCCAAATTTCATTGCTTAAGAGGTATATAAAGGATTTTGATCATGTTATTGATTGGTATGTATTGCAAGTAGAGCAAGAAGGAGAGTTCTAGCGGGAGCCTCAATGCATATTTCAATGGAAGCATCTCATGCTCAGGAACAAAGCCTTAGAGCAATTTAAAGTGCAGTGGAAGAACTTTGGGCCCAAAGAAGCTACATGAGAGATGGTGGATCAAATGCGGCCCATGTATCCTTAATTGCTTCCCGGTTGAGGCAAAGTAATTTTGGTTTGATGTTTGGTATATGTTTGGCATATGTTTTGCTGATGTTTTGGTATATGTATATATATGAATATAAATACTACCATGAGCTAAGTTATAAATCTCCAATAAGTGATATGGTTGTTATCTTGTCATGTTCTCATGATGTTTTGTTATGAAACCAGCTCACAAAAAGATAGAAAAGATAGATCAACGCCTTAGAAATAAGCCTCTTCAAGGGGGCAAGCTCCTTTACATTACACAGATGAACAATTTTTGGATGATACAAATGAAAAGACCTCCTTTCTATATATAGGAGTCTAAGGGGTCATAATATAATCAGAGCCGACATAACAATAATAATGTAAGGGAACAATAATAACAATAGTGGGCTTCTATGGGGCACAACAGTAATAATATGGGCACTACATGGGTACATCAATATAATAAGGGGGTTGTACTAATAACAATAAGGGGTTACACTAGTAGTATAGGGGCCTAACATGCCCCTCTCCTTCAAAAAGTGTTGTCCTCAATGCTTGAATAGTTCTTGATGCTTCTGTATAAAATTCTTGTCCTCCCATGTGGAATCTTTAGCGGGTAAGTTCTTCCACTTGATGAGATACTCTAAAATTGATCGATTTCGTAGCTGTTGGGTTCTTGTTTTTGTGACTACTCCATGTTCCAATATGATTTTTCCTTCCTCTTCAATTTCTGGCAATATTGTTTGAATTGGGATCTTTTGCAACTTTTGAATAAGTGGCCATACTTCTTCATCCTTCTTCCATTCATCCCTTGCCTCGTTTATCCAATTTGGTTGGATAATTGTACCAACCTATACCATTTCTACAACCATATTTTCAATTTCACTCCTTTAGGCATATGGATATCTATAAGGCTTGATGTTTGGAGGAACACATCCTAGAATAAAATTAATAGCATGATCATTATCACGAATACGTGGGAGACCTTTGGGAGTCTCAAATACCTTGGAATGATTGTCCAAGACTTTTTGGAGATCTGGAGAAATACATGATTTCGATGTGTGAACATTTAGTGAACATAATTGTGAAATTACACCTCGTTGTTCTTTATTTAGAAGCTTTTTCATCCCTCAGAGTTGATTATCTTTCCTGGTTTTCCTGTGATACCCCTTAATTCCACTTCCTTTCCTTTTGAAGAAAATTTCGTAAAAAGTTCTTGAAAATTAAAAGCTATTGTACCCAAGGAATGTAGCCATTGGACTCCTAGTACAACATCAACACCACCCATTGGAACATAAAACATTGGGTTATTCAATACATACTCTCCCATGGATAGCTTAGTATTATGGCACTTTCCAGAGCAATTTATGGTTCCTCCACTTAGAACCGTCAATTGAAACTCTGGTGCTGGATCTAGGAAGCAATTCAAGCCCTTGGCTATCTTACAATTAATAAAATTATGGGTACTACTCGAATAAATCAACACTATTACCTTTTTCTTCTTGATATGTCCTTCTATATTTACCATTTGAGGAGTGGTAATTCCGACGAATTCATTACAAGATATGGTCGGATTCATTTCTTCTTTCTCTCGGGGTTGTTCCTAGTGTATATCCTCTTCTTTTGATGTTTCTTAATCCTTTTCTTCCTCCTCTTCATACTTTATGTAAATTAATTTCTTCTCAGCACACTTATGACACTTTAGTGCATTTGCTATCACAATTGTAACAAAGCCCTTTTTCTCTTTTTTCTTCCAATTTTTGTGGTGTAACCCTTGTAGGTTGTGGAAGGCTAGGAGAAACAACACTTCCATCTTTATAGTTGTGAGGGGTATACTTCCTTGTTTCCATAATTTTACTTTCCACTATGTAACAAAGCCCTTTTACTCTTTCCAATTGTTGTGGTGTTGCTCTAAAGAAGGTGTTGCTTTTTGTATCCTCATAATGTGCTATCATTTCCTCCGTGAAAATTGATCACGTAACAAGTTGTTTACGAGAACAAAGCCCTTTATACCATAAAAATTGATCCGGTTCTAAATATGAAGATGCAATACATACCTTTTGTAACAATGGTACATCGTGTAGATCAAAATATTGCTCCATCTGAAGTATCCAATTTACTGGATCCTTGCCATCAAACTTCCTCATATTGCCTTTTCTTGATTTTAGGAGCTCAATCTTGAAATGACTATAAATCTATAATTTTGGTTCTTCCAATTCTGAAATTGCAACTTATAGTAGCCCTATGCATCCTATTTCCAATGCCACTAGTCTGATCCAAATTGGATTCTCCAAGGACGAGTTATGCTAAATCTCCCAAGATGACCTAATTATAGACCTTTCCAGGAGAGCGAACTTGTATGAAGTGTCACGTGTCACTGTTTCGACATTTTTCTCTGAAAAATAAATAAAAGAAACTACAGTCCATCCTCTTTCTATACCTTCTTACAAAATTTCAATCCGATGCTTAGAGAGAAAGTTATGACAATTTTCCCCAGGTCACCTGTTTGGAATGTAATTCAGGAGTCTGCAAAAAGACCAACTTCCTCAAATCGTATCTCTATAAATATAGCGTGAAAATCTCTGAAATTCAGACTCGAGGTTCAGTACAATTTCATCTCAACTGGGTTTTTTGTTTCACTTCTTAAATGTCACAGAAAAAAGTTATAGAGAAAATGCCACAATGACCTATTAGGAGCAGCGAAACCCGAGAATCCAAAGATCTGATACCAAATGTTATGAAACTGGCTCAAAAAATGATAGAAAAGATAGATCAACACCTCATGAATAAGCCTCTTCGAGGGGGCAACCTCTTTTACATTACACAAATGAACAATTCTTGGATAATACAAATGAAAAGACCTCCTTTCTATATATAGGAGTCTAAGGGGTCATAATATAATCAGAGCCGACATAACAATACTAATGTAAGGGCACAATAATAACAATAGTGGGCTTCTATGGGGCACAATAGTAACAATATGGGCACTACATGGGTACATCAATATAATAAGGGGGTTGTACTAATAACAATAAGGGGTTACACTAGTAGTATAGAGGCCTAACATGTTTCGCTTTTGAGCATGTCTTTCATTGTAAATACTGTAACGAGATAAGTTATAAATCTCCATAGGAAATATGTTTTCTTTTCAGTGGTTTTACTGAGGTCTTGGTGTGGTTTAACATCGAGGACGATGTTCTCCAAGGGGGAGGGTTCTGTAACATTCATGGTGAAAATTCCATGTAATAAAGGTTAATAAAGGCAAAAAAAAATCATGGGTAAGAGACACATATTCCAAGGTGAATGTTGAGAAAATTTATCCTAGTGGGCATCACTGGATGTGTTTATGGATAAAGGAAATTGGAAAAGGCAAAGGCAAAGGCGTAAAAAGGAAGAATTTTTTTTTGCACATTTATTTATGAAAATAATGGAAAATCAAGAAAATAGAGGCCTAATTGATAAAAAGGCTTTTGAGGATCAATTTGTAACCTTTTGTTAGTTCAATTTTGGAGCTATCTCAATATCCTCTCTCTCTCTCTCTCTCTCACACTCTTGGACACTTAGAGTTTTCTTGGAGCACTCTAGCTTTGGAGCAAGGAAGGAAAAGAAAGCAAAGGGAAGGAAGGAGAGCAAGGATCAAGGAAGGAAGAGCATGATCAAACAACTTCAGCAGGAACACTTGTAGGTAACATATTGCATATGTGATTTTCTAGCTGGTTTTGACATGCATGGCTTTGCATGTTGGTGTATGTTTCTCTTGTTGGTGGTGGCATGGTTTTTCGGGTTAAGACAATGGTTTTTAGCCTAGCCTTTCCTTTCTGGATGCCATGGTGTGTTGGAACTTTTATCTCGGTTTTGAGCTTTGGAATTGCTAGATGGATTTCAGAATCTGGGGCGGAGGTGGTTTAAAGGTTCATTCACAAAGGCCTAGGAATCCCTTGACTGGTTTTGGCTAGATACACAGTAAATCTTAAGGGAGGAGTCTTGGTTTAGGCCTAGTGATATGGTGTGGATTGCAGTAAATCCTATGATGTGGGTGTTTCAGTTTAGGTCCTAGTGATCCAAGATTGGATTGTGTTAAAGCCTGAGAGATAAGGAGAAAAAAAATTCCTTAAGGATAGCGATGGATTCTGGATCTCATTCTAAGTTTGGTTTGGTTTTTTTATCAAAGCACTGGTTTTGGTGTGATGACGGTTTAGTGAGGGTGGAGGTGGTTTAACCTCTTGATTCCCTTGGTTTTTTTGGATTGGTTTATCCATGAGATCCCATATTCCTGCTTGGAATGTGGCACAGGGGTGATTGGATGAAAGAAAGATTTGGTTCAACCATGTGTATGGTCAGATGATATGTGGAAGTCCTGAACCTAGTCAAATTTTCCTATACTAAGGTACTTGTTTATATGTGGATTTAATGGATGTTATCTCACTGTTATTTCCATGGTTTTATGCTGATTATAAGCATGGTTAATTGACTGGTTCACGTCATGGTTACTTCATGTATTTACTTGTAATGGTTAAAATGATAGATGCAAGACCTAATCTATGTCATAACAGTTCAAGGGATAAGGCGGTGATCATTCTTGTCATGTTTCATAAGAGTTTTCAGTCATTCATGTTCTGTCTTGTATCCTGGACCTGTAGATATCCTTGATGCCAAGTGTTTGACAGAATGTCAGTCCTGATTGGGGATGGTTAGGCCTAGTCCTCAAGCTGATTTTTGGTTTACTAGTCTTGTCATCATGTGTTTAATGGATTCTGGAAGTTACATCAAGTTCTGGGCAATGGCCAAAATTCTGGGCTAGAAAAGTGCCTTAAATTTTGTGGATGCTCTCACACGTCTACTTGGAAAATTCCCTAGACACATGCATGCAGACTTGTGGGAGTCCATAGGTCCCTGGATGATGGCATGACCATAGCATGAGAGCATCAATAGGTCAAGAGGTCCAAAAACTCAGTGGGACCGAAGGGAAAAGATCCCAGAGTGGCTGGGTTACCTCTTGGGAATGTTGTTGCTGATGTGGAAGGTATGGTTGATCTATTTCCATCGATTCCATTTCTTTAAGTTCACCAAGGGGGTTGAATCCTATCATAGTAGCCTCTCATCACATGTTTACCCCCGTTGGCCAGTTACTTGGGTAGACGTGGGAGGAGGGTGGTTACAATAATGGTGGAAATAATAAAACAATATTAGATTACATCATCAAATTTTAGAGGGAATAAATTAAAACTACTTTTGTCAACTTATCTCCCTATGGTTTTATTCAAATTTCAAGTGGAATCACTTGTTGGATGCATAATTTAATTCCTCATCCAAAGAGTACCCATGTTGCATTGTTTTGATGGACCTTGCTACATGAAAAAACTTGATTGAAATCACCTTTTTCATGTATTCTTCATTTTTTGTGTAGTAGGGTCTATCAAAAGTATGCAACATGGGTACTGCTTGGATAAGGAATTAAATTCTGCATCAAATGAGTGCTTCTGCTTGAAATTTGAGTAAAATCGTAGGAACATAAGTTGAAAAAATAGTTTTATTTTATTTTTTTAATCTTTTTACATTTTTACTCAAAAAATGGCCAATCAACCCCCATGGTTGACATCATCATCTTGAATCTTATTGGTTCTTATAAAGTTGATTTTGGTTGCACATTTTTTTTTAGAACCATTTTAGACCTCAAAATTTATCTAATGGTTGGTCTCCCTCGTGGGTCCTTGGCCTCCCAATTGATTTTGCACCTAAGTGGGAATGATACAGATATATGCTTGGCCATGCCAGAATCGTTCTCAATGAAAAGAAATATCATCTTGCTTGAGGCAGAAGGGAAGTTGACGATAGTATCTTAGTCCAAAAAAATTATGCTTACATTACCAAGGATTTTCAACCTGTGTATAAAGTTGCAGGGCTGATAGACACGTGGAGTTGGGACACCCCTCTTAAACTAAAATGTTTGTTTTTTGGCTTACCTTTCAGAACTAGATGCTAACATGGGAGAATCTCATGTGGAGGGGATTCTAGGGTCCAAGGATTTGTTCTATGTGTGGAACTCCAAATGAAGAGGTGGTTCACTTTTTTCTCGGCTGCCCCTTTGCTACTACCATTTGGAAAGAAGTGTTGAAGTCTCTCCACATTTCTACTAGGATTGATATATCCGCTATCAGTGTCTATTTCACACATTGGATTAAAGAAACAACATATACATGCTCCCGCTATACATGTCTTTTGGAATTTGGCAGTGTAGGAACACCATCATATTCGAGCATGTTTCCCCTTATGTGAACTCCATTTGTATGAATATCGTGTGATTCCTCCAGGAGATTGGGCCTTGAATTGCCATTCTACAAAGGAGGATATGTGCTTACAAAGAATTATATTCGTCTCTCTTGATCGGTATCTTTGATGGAACCTCCTCAGATGTTTTTTGTGATTGTGGGGTAATAATTTCTATGAGGGTTGGTTTGCAATACAATTTCCACTAGTGTGCGGGGACAAGTACAAACAACGAAGATGAACTGGTTGCTCTTTGGGATGTTTTATAATGTACATCCTGGTTGGAAATTGAAGTGATGGAGGTTACAAAGGACTATAAATATGTTATATATTGGGTGCAATAAATGTGCCAGAGGTGCACATTTTCAAATCTAATCTTCCAGGTTTGAAGAAAGAGGAGGTGAAAATAAAAGTGGAAGAGGGCCAAAGAATTTTGAAGATAAGTGGCGAGCACAACAATGAAGAAGAGCACAAGAACAACAAATGGAACTACATTGAGTGATCCCGTGGAAAATTCCTTTGGTGTTTCCGGCTGCTGGATAATGCAAAAGTGGAAGGAATAAAGGCGAGCATGGAGAATAGGGTCCTAAAAATGACAATGTTGAATCAGCCTGAACCCCAACCTCCTCAACCCAAATCCATCAAGATCTTTGGCTGACTGAAGATGTGAAATTGGGCTTGCTATTGTAGTAGAGTGTACTTGTTACAAAATGTGTAGATGTTTTTCGTAACCCTCTTTCCATTATCCAATCTAGAAAATAAACACCTCCATTCCCATTCCCAGGTATTACATCGCTTACATTGTGTTTGTATCTATTATGCGCTTTTCAATAATATAATAAAAGGAGTTATAGGTTCAAGGCTTCTACAGTGTTGTATAAAAGGTTTTCATTAATTACTTGACCACCATTGTTATTATGTTGTTTTTAAACAGTGCCATCGAATAATATGGACGATGAAACACCCCAATTTGATTAGATATTGATAGAGTTGTAAATTTTCATGTTTCTACTCGAGATTCTCAATCTCGAGTGATAACTAACGACAAGAACACTATGTTTCTTATATTAGCCCACATTGGTAATGTAAGGAAACATAAATTTGCAACCTTTTCTTTGGCTTATCATATTTTATTTAAAGTGTGTTCGCTTTTAAAATGTGTTTTTCTAAACGTATTTTATGTGGAATTTGTGCCCATTGATTTAGAATTTAGTTCCATTCGTTAGAGTTTATTTCGATTCTTTAGGTTAGAATATTTGATTTAAAGTGCATTCACACTTTTTAGGTGTGAGAATGTTTAAGAGGCATACATGGATGTTCTTGTACAATGAGCGTGTTTTCATTTTGTTTGGTTTTTTATTATTATTCTGTTATCCCAATCCCTCCCTTATCCCAATCCCAATCTCGCAAAAAGAAAGAGGATCAAATATGATTGACTATGGATATGGAAGGGACGCTTGCTCTAAGGAGAAAACTTGACCCCTTGCATGTTTAATAGTTTATTTAAACCATTGTTAGATGGGATTAATGATTTTTATTTTTGGAGATATACAAATACCTTATTAAGTGTTTTAAAGAATTGTTAATAGTTTATTAAGTGTTTTAAGGAATTGCTAAAAGGAATTTTTTTTTTTTAATATTTAAGATTTGTAAAATTGTTAAAGCTAATTGTAAATCTATTAAATTAGTATAGATTCATCTTAACTATAAATCTAAGAGGGATCAAATCTATTTATGAGGAATCAAATCTTTTTATTTGTAAACTTATATATATATATATATATCCAATGTGTAATTTTCATAATTTAAAATCATTGAAAATATATTTGGATATTTGGATTGAGCAAACTACATATGGTAATTTTGCAATTCCAACAAATCTTTTGTTACATTTTAGACAAAATTAATAGAAAAATATACTTTAAAATATATTAACATTAAAATATTTTACCCCCACTTTACCATGGTGATTGTTAATTTGTGAATAGCCTTTGTTACGATATGATGAACTATTACCATGACTTATCAATACCACATGCCCAAAGAAATACAACTCATTTCATATGATACTTATTCATATGGCATTTATTTTTCATTAATCAATTTAATTAAAGCAACAAAAGGCATAACTACTTTGAAGATAAAGCTCAACTATTGATTACTATATCCTATTAAGAATATTCTAGAATATGCCATGGAGGTTAAATCCATATCTAATAATTATTGATAATTAAATTAAAATTCTGGAAGCCTTATTCCAAAATAAACATGCATATCCACATAATTAAACTCCAAATAAAATAGGAATAATTAACCCTAGAAGAAAGTTGCTAGGGTGGTCTTAGTAAACTTGACTTGGTCAAGATACCAATACTTTATGAGCACCCATGTCTTTGCCTGTGATATTTATTTTTAATGTAGCCTATTTAAAGGCAAAAAATCTCCATGCTAATTTGTCTTACTGGCCATTGGGACCACAACAATCGTGTCTTTAACACCACCACTTCTCTTGGTGCTTTGTGATCCTAACAATTGGTATCAAAGCTATAGTGGTAATTATAAGATCCTAGTGAAAATGAGAGCCTAGAGTTGACTGTGAAGTATGGATAGCTAGTAGAACATGTGAAACAGAAAACAGATATGCATTTGGAGGAAAGTTCAATGAAGGATTGGTTGTGGTGTTGCATACAACATGAAGCATACAATGTGAAGTGTGTTTGCATGGAGAGAAGCCAACCAAGGAAGGATATGGCTGACATGTAAAGAGCGAAGTGTTGCATACAACATGAAGCATACAATGTGAAGTGTGTTTGCATGGAGAGAAGCCAACCAAGGAAGGAGATGGGACACCTCTATTGCCTAGGGCTTGTTTTAGCATAATGGATGGAGAGATTCGAGTGTAGATCAAGAAATTGATTGAAAGAAACATGGTTGATCTGAAGTTAGAGAATGGGACACAACCTTGGACAATCTGTCTCTCTATAGGTGCACAAAGGGAAATTTATCATGTTGATGTGAGATTATGTAAACCAATGTGAACAAACTATCGGCCGATGAATCAGTGGATTGAACACCATCTTTGTAGCCACGACAACTACCTTTGGCATAAAATAACCATCTTGGTAGCTCAGGCTATGATTGAGTTTGTTGTTCTTATGGGCTATGGATGAAAATCCATAGAAGAGAAGGCTACCATAGCTATATAGTCATATTTCTAGGGTTACCTGGCTGAAATGGAATTAAGAGATTTGAAAGGGCTGTTGAGATTACAAGTGATGCTACGAGGACACAATATTAGAAAAATGGTGAACATGATGTTGTGTTACATGCAAAACTTGTTATTTTTTAGGCTTGCGTAAAATATCATCCTCTTTAAATGGCTGAAGACAGATTTATTTTGATCATAAAATCTACAAGAAAGGGGATCATGAGGTGATCCAAAGAAAATATGCATTGATAGAATTGTGGGATGGTAGTCTGCAAATTATTGAGGAACACCGGAATACTTCATTATGAAATTAACATGTGTTTGTGAAGGTGAATGAGCTACAACTAGGATCCATGGGGCATAGGCTAGTTTTGAAGGTCATTAACTCATACATGGCATGCTTGTGTATTTCGCAGTAGTGATGGAGAACCTGAATTATTGGAAAAGTGCCCCACAGTGCCGACACACTATAATGGTTTCTCTTGTAGTTGGAGTCTCTATTGTAGTAGGGATTGCTAATGGATATAACTGGGTTTACCTGAACAAGAACAATGGGTTTTGGCACCAAAAAATACTAGATTGCACGCGACTAGGTGCACTACGTGTTTGTTGTTATTATGAGTTCCACATGGAGGCTGATAAGGTCAAGTATATTTTACTAGAGATAATAGTTAGGTGTTGTGCATGGTTTAAGATCCATTAATGGTTCGAGTTTTTTATAGAGCACCATTGGTAGATCAACATCAAGGATCTAAAGAGAACATTGCAGGTAGTGATTTATTGATATAAGAAGAACGAGGCCATATGGTTGAGAAGGGTCTTACTGAGACTGGTAAAGTAGCATGGAAAACATGTTTTGGAGGCCATGGAGAAGCTGCCTAGTAGAGCATGTGCATGTGTTGGGAAATTTTGTGGCTTTTATGATAAAAGAGAATGATTCCCAATAAATTGATAGAAGTTGTGCTTGCTAATGAGAGATTGTGTAGACCAAGCAAGTGCAAGTTGTGTTGAAACAACAACTCAAGTTATGGAAGAGGAAAGACATATACAGATAGGTGGTATAAATAAGAGAAAGAATGAAGATGGAGTGGTATAGAGTGAAGGAGCCAACATGTGAAGTGTGAAAAACCTAAGGGTTTTGGTCCAAGTTGTGAAATCTTTTCATAGGTAAGTGTATTCCCTTACGAAGTTATAAGACTTGATGTTTGAGAAGACATGTTGCATGAGAGAAAACATTGTTATAAGGCCTCAATACTTTGATTAGAAATGCATGCAATGCAGTGGTGGATGGAGTCATCAAGTTGTGGAATGGACCACTTGGAGAGGTATTAGGCTCTTAGGTATACTAATATCTTGGATTGAGGGAGAGAATATGAGATCTCTGTTAGGAAACCAGCTCACAAAAAGATAGAAAAGATAGATCAATGCCTTAGATTTCAGACTCTTCGAGGGGGAAACCTCCTTTACATTACACAAATGAACAATTCTTGGATGGTACAAATGACTAAACCTGCCTTCTATATATAGGAGTCTAAGGGGTCACAATATAATCAAGCCGACATAACAGTAATAACATAAGGGCACAAAAATAGCAATAGTGGGTTTCTATGGGGTATACTAATAATAATATGGGGACAATAGGGGCACACTAATAACAATAAGGGATACAATGACAACAATAATGCGGGAATCACTAGTATTATAGGGGCCTAACATGCTTCTCTCCTTCCAAAAAGCATTGTCCTCAACGCTTGAGTAGTTCTGGATGCTTCTGTATAAAATTCTCATCCTCCCATGTGGAATATTTAGCGGATAAGTTCTTCCACTTGATGAGATATTTTGAAATTGATCGATTTCGTAGCTGGTGAGTTCTTTTTTTTGTGACTGCTTCCAGTTCCAATATGATTTTTCCTTCCTCGTCAAGTTCTGGAAATATTGTTTGAACTGGGAGCTTGTCACCTATAACCTTCTTTAAACATGAAACATGGAGAACTGGGTGCACTCAGGAAGCTGCAGGAAGCTCCAATTTGTATGCCATAGTACCAATATTTTACAACACCTTGTATGAACCATATTACTTTGGTGATAATTTATTATCCTTCTTAGCTTTCTTGAGGGACATTTGTTTATATGGTTGTAGCCGTAGGAATACCCAGTCACCTACATCAAAACTTCTTTCACTACGATGTTGATCTGCTCGTTTTTTCATTCTATTCTGCACCAATGTGAGGTTATCCTTTAAGAGTCGGAGAACTTGTTGTTGATGCTCAATGTGATGTTGCACTGCTTGAACCTTAGAATTTTCTCTTAAATATGATGTGATGGATGGTGGATGATATCCATAAAGTGCCATAAATGGGGTCATTTTTGTTGTAGTATGGAAGGAAGTGTAATACTAACATTCATCCAGAGGCAACCATTTGACCCATTGTGTCTATTTATCAGATACAAAACAACGACGATATCCTTCCAAACGTTTGTTTACTATCTCAGTTTGCCCATCAGATTGAGGATGATAAGATGAGCTATGAGCTAATTGAGTACCGAGACAAGAAAATAATTTTGTCCAAAAATTTCCAGTGAAAATTGGATCTCTGTCACTTACAATAATCTTTGGGTTTCCATGTAGCTTTTGAATTGTTTCCATAAATGCAGTAGAAACTGTACTGGCTTTAAATGGATGTGATAATGCACAAAAGTGTGCATACTTGGTAAGTCTGTCAACTACCACCATGATGACACTCTTTACTTCGTACTTGGGTAAACTTGTGATAAAATCCATTGAAACCTCCTCCCAACGTTGGCTTGGAATGGATAAAGGTTGTAATAGACCTGGGGTCTTAATTGTTTCAACTTTGTTTTGTTGGCAAACCAAACATTCTGCCACAAACTTTTGAATATCCGATTTAAGGCCATCCCAAAAAAATTCCTTCTTAACCCTCTGGTAAGTTTTTAAAAATCTTGAGTGCCCTCCTAAGGGAGAAGTGTGCAATTCCATAAGAATATTTTGTTTGAGTTGGGAATTCTCACATAGGTATAAGTGATATTTGTACCATAACGAATCATTTTTCCAGCTAAATGTATCAGATGTACTGGGATCTTGTTGTAACTTTCGAATGAGTGCTCACACTTCTTTGTGATTCTTCCATTCCTCCCTTGCTTCGTTTATCCAATTTTGTTGGATAATAGAAATTGCGCACAACAATGCTTCCACATCCTCATCCCTTCTTGAGAGTGCATCTGCCACAACATTTTGCTTCCCTTTTTTGTAGATGATTTCAAAGTCATAACCCAACATCTTTGTGACCCATTTTTGTTGCTCTTCAAAGGATAATCTTTGTTCTAAAAAGTATTTAAGACTCTCATGATCCGTTTTTTACCTTGAAGTCTCTTCCCATTAGGTAGGGTCAACATTTCTGAAGTGCATGTAGTATTGCCAACATTTCCTTCTCATAAACAACTTTGTGTAAATACTTTCCCTTGATTGGACTACTTTCGAAAGCAATGGGTCTTTCATCTTGCATTAAAGCATCACCAATTCCATTTCCTGAAGCATCACATTCCACAATCAAGGTTTTTGTGAAGTCCGACGTAGCTAATACCGGTGCTTGGCACATTGCCTCGTTAAGATGTTTGAAGGCCTTCGTTGCTTCTGGAGTCCATTAAAATGCATCTTTATTCAATAATGTTGTTAGAGGTGCTGCTATTCTCCCATAATTCTTAACAAACTTGTGATAATACCCTATCAACCCGAGAAATCCTGGCAGATGATTTATTGATGTGGGGATTTTCCATTCCTTAATGGCTTTAATTTTGCTAGGGTCTACCTTAACACCTTCATGAGATACAATATGACCCAGCTATTCCACCTCTTGGACTCCAAAGAAACATTTGGAGTTTTTTGCATATAATTGTTTCTCTTCCAATAGTTTGATCACCCTGTCAACATGTTCAACATGATCCTTCGAAGACTTGCTGTAGATTAGTATATCATCAAAAAATACTAACACAAATTTTCTAAGGAAGAGTTTGAAAATGGAATTCATCAAACCTTGAAATGTAGAAGGTGCATTGGTAAGGCTAAAAGGCATGACCAAAAATTCATTATGACCCTCATGAGTTCTAAATGTTGTTTTTGGAATGTCTTCAGTCTTCATTATGCTTTGATGATATCCTAAACGAAGATCCAACTTCATGAAGTAAATTGATCCATGTAATTCATGCAATAATTCATTGATGACAGCAATGAGAAATTTATCTTTAATAGTGAGGTTGTTGAGCTCCCGATAATCCATACACATGCGTCATGATCCATCCTTCTTGTGCACCAATACTACTGGAGCAGAGAAAGAACTTTGACTAGGTTGAATTATACCAGCCCCTAGCATCGCTGCAACCATACGTTCAATTTCACTCTTTTGGGCCTAGGGATATCTGTACGGCCTGATGTTTAGAGGAACACTTCCTGGAATCAAATGAATAGCATGATCATGATCACGAATAGGTGGGAGACCTTTGGGAGTCTCAAATACCTTGGAATGATTGTCCAAGACTTTTTGGAGATTTGAAGAAATAGATGATTTTGATGTGGGAACCTCTAGCGAACATAATTGTGAAATTACACCTTGTTGTTCCTTCTTTAGAATCTTTGTCATACCGTTAGAGCTGATTATCTTTCCCGGTTTCCCTGCAATACCCCTTAATTCAACTTCCTTTCCTTCCACACAAAATTTCATGAGAAGTTCTTGAAAATTAAAATCTATTTTACTGAAGGATTGTAGCCATTGGACTCTTAGTACAACATCAGCACCACCCATTGGAATGGAAAGCATTGGGCTATTCAATACATATCCTCCCATGGATAGCTTGATATTATGACACTTTCTAGAGAAATTTATGGTTCCTCCACTTGCAACCATCACTTGACACTCTGGTGCTGGATATAGGAAGCAATTCAAATCCTTTTCTATCTTACAATGAATAAAATTATGGGTACTTCCCGAATCAATCAACACTATTACCTTTTTCTTCTTGATATGTCATTCTATCTTAATAGTTTGAGGAGTGGTAATTCCAACCAATGCATTACAAGATATGGTCAGATTCATTTATTCTTTATCTAGGGTTTGTTCTTGGAGTATATCCTCTTATTTTGACATTTCTTGTTCCTTTTCTTCCTCCTCTTCACAATTTATGTATAATAATTTCTTCTCATGACACTTATGACCTTTAGTGTATTTGCTATCACAACTGTAACAAAGCCCTTTTGCTCTTTTTTCTTCCAATTGTTTTGGTGTCAACCTTGTAGGTTGTGGAAGGCTAGGAACAACAAGACTTCCATCTTTATAGTTGTGAGTTGTAGGCTTCCTGGTTGCCATAATTTTTCTTTCCATTTTTCTTGCTAACCTAAATGCCTTCTCCAATGAATCTGGTTCCCAAAGGCAAACTCATGTTTGATATTATCCTTTAAATTCCCTATGAACACATCAATCCTATTCTCCTATTGCATATCTTTTACCCTTATGATCAATTTTTGGAAGTCCGAGCAATGTGTTCCGTCATTGAACCCTTTGGTTTGAGATTTATCAATTGGCTAAAAATGTGTTGCTTTTTGTATCCTCATAATTTTCTATCATTTCTTCCGTAAAAATTGCCCAAGTGACAATTTGTTTATGAGAGCAAAGCCATTGATACCATACAAACTGATTTGGTTCCAAATATAAAGTTGCAATATGTAGCCTTTGTGTGTTTTTCACATTACGGAGATCCAAAAATTGCTCCATCTATAGTATTCATGTTCTAGGATCCTTGCCATCAAACTTCGTCATATCGATTTTTGGAACATGGTGGGTCTTCAATACAACATTAGAGTCTATGAAATCATGATTAACATTTCTTTTGTTCTCATCACAAGTTTCCTTTACTACCCTTTCACCATTAGTGACCATTTCTTGTACAACTTATTCAAATTTATCTTCAATTCTTCCATCTTATTGTCCATGCCATTCGTCTTACTGTCCATGCCATTCATATTAGCTTCCATGAAATCCATCTTAGCTTCCACGCCATCCATATTAACTTGCATGCCATTCATATTGGCTTCCACACCATTCATCTTGGCTTCTTTTACCTTTAGTCAGAGTGAAATTTGTTGTACTTGGTCTTGTAATTTTGATATATCATGTTGCATTTCTTCCTCTTCTTCACGAGTCATGCTAAAGATTTCAGGTTTCTTACTAGGTGTTTCCATTTTCTTTATTTGGGGCATTAATTAATGCTAATAATTCTTCACTATTCCCTTTGAATTCCTTCAAACTATTTTTTCAAACCAATCTTATGAAAAATTTAAAAAAGCTACACACCTTTTTTCCACTTTGTAAGAGCTCGATATTGAATCTCTTGTATCTTTCTAACTGTGGAACTTGAATATCTAAAATCTCGTCCTGTAGTAGCCATTTGAGTCCTCTTTCTAACCCCACAAGTCTGATCAATATTGGATTCTCCAATGAAGAGATATGCCAAATCTCCCACGGTGACCTGATTATAGACTAGTTTAGTAGAGTGAACTTGTACAATGTTCCACGTGTCACCGTTTCGACCTTAGCATCTAAAACTGATACACAGAAAACTGCAGGCCGTCCTCTTTCTGAAACTTCTTATAAAATTTCAATTTGATGCTCAAAACAAAAGTTATGATGATTTTCCCTAGGTAACCTGTTTGGAATGTAATTCAGGAGTCTGCAAAAACCCTAACTTCCTCATATCATATCTTCGCAAATATAGCGAGACAAGCTCTGAAATTCGGACCCGAAGTTCCAAACGATTTTGGCTAAAATGAGTTTTTTTTGTAGCTTCTGAAACGTCATAGAAAAGTATTTATAGCGAAAATTCGACGATGACTTGTTTGGAGTAGCAAAATCCTAGAATGCAAAGCTTTGATACCAAATGTTAGGAAACCAACTCACAAAAATATAGAAATGATATATCAACACCTTATAATTCAGGCTCTTCGAGGGGGCAACCTCCTTTACATTAGAACAATTCTCGGATGATACAAATGACTAAACATGCCTTCTATATATAGAAGTATAAGGGGTCACAATATAATCAAGCCAACATAACAGTAATAACATAAGGGCACAAAAATAACAATAGTGGGTTTCTATGGGGCATACTAATAACAATATGGGGACAATAGGGGCACAATAATAACAATAAGGGATACAACGACAATAGTAATGGGGGAATCACTAGTATTATAGGGGTCTAACAATCTCATTTGTGAGATGGTTAACAAATGGGACCAGATTAATCTCGAAAATTTAAGGGGGGATTGTTATGGTGGTTCACGTAAACTTAACTTGATCAAGATACTGGTGGGTTTTTGGCTCCGTATTTATGAGCACCCATGGTATTGCATATGGTATTTATCTTTATTGTAGCATGTTTAAAGGCCAAAAATCTCCATGTTAATTTGTACTAGTGTTGATTGGGATCACAACAATTGTGTATTTAGACACCACCACTTCTCTAGATATTTTGTAATCTTAACATAAACATGAATGACATTGTTTGAATTTTAATAGTTTTATATCAACTTAAATATATAAGACAAAAAATGTAATTAGAAGTAAAATATAAATCTCACTTTCTCCACAAATACTTTCTACTTTCCAATATAAAGAATACTTGTAATTATTCAATTCTTAATATAAAATTAGCATGTATCATATTGAAAACAACTTAAATATATTCATAACTCCGAATCCATACGAAACTAGATAAAAATTTGATCCCTATAAACCTATGTTAAATGTAAAGTTAGAATATATATTTGCATATTAATTATGATATAAACATACATTGAGAGGTACACACATTTAAATATGTTAAGGGAAAAAATTATATCTATTTAAATTAATTGAAATATTTCACGATCCTATCTTTACTTTTGGATAAAGCAATGCAATATAAAATATCTTAGGATTAAAATATTTGAATGATGTGTTGATTATTATTAAGTAGATACAAAAATATTTCATACATATTTAATATGTATTTTACACTTAACACATTATGAATTTGACACTTAACATATTAAAAATAGATGCAATTTCATTTTAATTTTAGATTTACGAAAGGTTTTATGATTAAATTATTTGAATTATGTGTTGCTTATTAGCTGGCAATATTAAAATTTTTCATATTTAACATGAATTTGACATTTAACATATTAAAAATGGATGCAAATTCATCTTAATTTCAGATTTTTATAAAAAATATGTTGATAGAATGTGATAGATATGTGTACTCAATAGAAAGTTGACACATAGCATATTAAAAGCCAACATAAATATATCATAATGATATAAAATACCATGCAATGAAAAAAATAATAGATATTTTTTATATTATAATATATAGATACCTAAAAAATATGTGTCAATTTATTATAATATTTAAAAATTTAAAAATGAATATAAATATGAGTGGGTAAATTTTGCTTCAAGATTTTGGGTGTGAATAGGTTTTTGATGGGTTGAATCCATTTACACTACAAAAAAACAAGGTTCAAGCACTCCTACTGTCAGATTTAAAATAAAAATAAATAACTAGTAAAATTAACCACTCAATAAACCATGCCTATAAATATATATTTATAGGCATATTATATAATATAAAACTCTCTATTGCGAACCAAAGATTCCAATAAATCTCTATATTTACCACGTTTTATGTGCATCTACATAATTCCACAAATAAATTTGAAAATAATGGAGAATATTCTATTATCGGAGAGAGTTTTTTTCTCAGTTGTACGAGTGTCCTAGATTAGGATTAGTTCCTATTTTATAGGGGTCAGTTCTAATCTCCCTAAATTGATGTAAAATTTTATATTTCTGATTTTATGATTAATTGAATAGAGCATTCTCTGCTTGGCCAGTCTCTAGGTGTAACTTGCTCACATGTGAGCTGCTAGTTTCAAATGATAAGTTTAAGCGCCCATTTTTAACATGGTATGAGAGTTGGTGAGCCTTAGTGGATGAATTGAGAGCCTTAGTGGATGGAGTGCCTTAGTGGTAGAATTGAGAGCCTTAGTGGTTGGAGTGCCTTAGTGGAAGAATCAAGAGCCTTAGTGGCAGCAGTGGAGCCTTGGTGGATGATTAAATCGAGATCCATGGAGGTTGAAGAGAGGCGGCTTTTTGTTTCTCTTGTGCAGAATTGCAGCATTGTGGGTTTTTTCTCTCTTTCCTGTGCTGCCTAAATAAGGGAGAAACGTGGAATTTAGGGTCAAAAAAAGCACTGATCGACCTTTCCTTAGAGTAATCTTTGGAAGAAATGGGACAAAGCATGGATTTGACACTGTAAACCCGTGTTGGTGCAGTGGATCATGTTCTAGATCAGTTGTGTGGATCGATTGTTATGGATTGACTTAGATCTAGGTCTCTGTAGATCATGGATGCGTAGATCTTGTTGATTGGTTGGGAGATAACTGTTGAGATATTGTTGAGGACCGGATTAGAAGCCAAGTCTTAGAGATCGCCTCAGATATTGCCCCCTTTTGCATGATTTTCTTGTTTCTTTTGAGATCGTCTGTGAAAATTTTACTGTTGGCCAGATCGACTGTTATAGATTGAGGATCTTGAGGTAGATCCATAGATCGATCTAGTCACAATGAATAATCATATGGTAGAAGAGTACTTGAATGAGAGAAATAAGATCGATGGTGTAGGTTTTAATCCTGTACAGAAATTACATGCATACGCATTCTAAAAATAGAAAATAAACAATGGCTAGAGCATAAAACATAAAACATATATACATAGAGATTTTCCCCTGGATACCAAAATTGGGACTACTAGATTGAATTTTCATTATATTCCTTTCAATTTTACAATGCATATATATACATGTCGAAGCATCCATAAACCCCAATCCATTATCCCTGGATTAGAACATAATCGTAGTTCCCTTGGTCGAATCTATAAAATACCATGGACAGAAAACCATCATGCCCAAAACCATGTGCAAAATCCATGCAAAAAACCATAGGTAGGTATGGCCACCTAATATAGGGTCCAAAAATATATTCTTGGGGCGCTGCCCCCCCTGCGAACTGCCTACTGTGCCTCACACAACATTCAGGGGGGGCTACAACCCCTGTTGGGGTAGTCGTGGAAAGAATATAACACACACCCAACATATGGGTCAAATTATTCAAATTGCAGACGCTACTTGAGGGGAAAAGTGTGTGGGCGATTGAAAATGGGGACGAAGCAAAATTGAATATAGCCAGAGATGGAACAACTGCAGCAATTCAAGATTGGAAGAAGAGGGAGAAAAAATGAAGGTGTTGTTGAAATTGTTAGTGAAAGACTGCATTATCCCTCACATCAGAGAGTGAAAATCTGTAAATGATATTTGGGTGACTCTTAGGGATCTGTATGAAATCAAGAATAAAAATCGCTTATTGTTCCTTAAGAGTAATATTCTCTCCATCATAATGGAGTAGAATGAATGAGTTGCTGCATTCATCTCTGGGATCAAAGAGCTGAGAGACAAGCTGGGCGATATAGGGGAGAAAGTGTCAAACACTGATCTTGTCATGATTACCATGAATGGTATGAATGAAGATTATCATATGTTTATTACAGGGATGAACGTGAGGGAGAAGACCCCCTCTTTGGAAGAATTGACAGGGATCTTGATGCAAGAAGAAGAGGGGCGGATGAATCTGAAGCCTCGGAATGTAGCTCTCGCATTGATGGTGAAGAGAAAGCCTTTCATAGGGAAATCAGTAACAAGACATAAAGGCGGTGGTACACCAAAAAGAAAGCCACTTCATGGTATGTCATCGACTAGAATTAATTTAGGAATCAAGTGTTTTTACTGTGGTATATCTTGCCACATTGCTAAACATTGTTATAAAAAGAAGGTTGATGAAGTCAAACATAGACAAAATAAGCACATAGGGCATTTTGCTGACGAAGATCAGAATCATGACCTCAAATTGTTTGTGTTTTATTTTTCTTTTAATGCTAAGATTGATGAGGTCAAAACTTGGTTTGTGGATTCTGGAGCATCCACTCACGTGACAGGTAATAAGAACTGGTTTGAAAGTTTTAAAGAAACCAACAGTGGTGCTAATATATACCTTGGTGATGACATAGCTTACAAGATTAAAGGGTATGGAGATATCCCTGTGATATTGCTCGATGGCAATATCAGGCACATCCAGAATGTGATGTATGTACCAGGCATTAAAAAGAATTTGATCTATGTCTCTATGATTACAGATCATAACCTGAAGGTAGAGTTTTTTAAAACCTATTGTGTCATAAAGGATTTGTTGGATAAACATAAATCGGTTGCATCTGAAATATGGGTTGGAGGCATATACAATTTAAATATTACAAGCATGCCATGCCAAGATTTGACTTAAACAACGATGACACCAGAGAATCTTTGGCATCAAAGATTCAGACACATCAATCTTCATGACTTATTTCTGCTACAAAAACAAGGTATGGTTAATGGACTCCCTATTTTAAAAAATTCACATGTTGATTGTGAAGGATGTGCACTTGGAAAGATGCAGAGGGATGAATTTCCCTCAAGTTTAAATAGAAGAAAGAGATATATTCTCGAACTTGTGCATATTGATATATGTGGACCGATGTAGACAAGATCATTAGGAGGAGCATATTATTTTTTATTATTTGTTGATGATTGCACAAGATATACCTGAGTATATTTTATCAAAAAGAAAAGTCATACTTTTGAATATTTTAAAGAATTTAGAAGTATGGTTGAAAAACAGATAGGGAAGGTCATCAAAATTCTCCACTTAGATTAAGGGGGAGAATACAAGCTTGGAAACTTCATCAAATATTGCAGGGACCATGGAATAATTCAATAGTTTACAGTACCCCACACTCCACAACAGAACGAGGTTGCAGAGAGGAAGAACATAACTCTGGTGGAGTGTGCATGCAACATGTTGAAAGGTAAGAACCTATCTAATGGTTTTTGGGCAGAATCTATTAATACTGCAGTGTATTTAAAGAATAGGAGTCCAACAAAGAGCCTTGATCTTAAGACTCCATTCTAGGCTTTATATGGTTGTAAAACTGCAATTAGTTATTTAAGAGTATTTGGTTCGAAATATTTTGCACATATTCCTAAGGAGGATAGGAAGAAATTGGATGATAAGGCCATAAAATGCATATTTATAGGGTATTGTTATGAGTTTAAAGCATACAAATTGTTTAATCCATCTAATCACAAGTTTTTTGCGAGTAGAGATGTTATATTCCATGAGCAGGTTGATGAAAGGAACATTGACAAAGGCTATGAGGAGTGGTACATGCCTTTGCTGATTGAAGACAACAATGAGGAAATTAAAGACAACCATGTGCGAAAACAACAACAACGAAAAGAAGAATCAAGTGATGTAGGTATAGATAGAAATCCAAGTCCACTAAGGAGTGAGAAAGATAGATTTGAGGCAAGTCTTCTATCGAGGATATCAGGTAGGCAGACTCAATTACCAACAAGGTATAGAGATCATGCTCTTATAACTAGTATTTCAAATTTTTTTGAGCCCTCACATTATAATGAAGCAAGTCAGTACATTGAATGGAGGGCATCCATGAAAGAATAATATCAATCAATAATTTAAAAAAACCTGGGATTTAGTTGAACTGCTAGAAGGGAAAGAACCTATAGGTTGTAAATTGTTATAGAAACCTAAGTTCAAAGCAGATGGTAATATAGACAAATATAAAGCTAGGTTGGTAGCTAAAGATTACTAACAGAAAGAAGAAATTTATTATGAGAAGACCTTTGCTCCTGTAGCTAAGTTAAACACTATTAGAATGTTAATAGCTTTAGCTACAAAACATCATTGGAGTCTACACCAGCTAGATGTGAAATCTTCTTTTCTAAATGGAGAATTGAAAGAAGAGATATATTTAAAACAACCTAAAGGGTTTATCAAACAAGAGTTGGAACATTTAGTCTGCAAATTAAATAAGAAATTATATGGATTGAAATAGGCACCCAGGTCATGGTATGAAAAAATTGACTCATTTTTCTTGCAGCATAGTTATAAGAGGAGCAAAAACGACCCAAATCTATATACTATGTTTTGATGAAAAGGGGCAAATTGTTTTGATTTATTTATATGTAGATGATCTAATTATCACTGGAAATGTTGATGAATTGATTAAAGAAATCAAAGTGTAGATGTCGCAAGTTTTTGAAATGAAAGACCTCAGAGAATTACATTATTGTCTTGGTCTGGAAGTTTGGAGGGACTCTGGCCAGAATTTTCTCACTCAAGGAAAGTATGTTAGAGGATTACTGAAAAAGTTCAGAATGGAACAGTGCAAAGCTGCCTCAGTGCCTTTACAGCAGAATCTTAAACTTTAGATTGATGATGATTCTAAAGAGGTGGATGCCACATTGTATAGACAACTAGTTGGGAGTCTGATTTATTTGACTACAACTAGACCTGACTTAGCATTTTCAGTCAGTGTGTTAAGTCAATTCATGTCAAAGCCTCTTGAGAACCACTGGGTAGCAGCAAAAGGTGTATTGATACCTTCAAGGAACCATTGATTTTGGTATTAAGTACACCGATTCTCCTGATGTTAATTTGATAGATTTTTCAGATTCAGGCAAAGCAAGAAAATTGGATGACAGAAGATCCATAATAGGTTATGCTTTCAGTATCGGATCAGGATAATTGCTTGGAGCAACAAGAAACAAAGTATTGTATCCTTATCTTCTGCATAAATAGAGTATTAAGAAGTGTGTAGCCACGTGTGAGGAAATTTGGTTTAGGAGACTTCTCCATGATGTTGGAGAAGAAAAAAAAGATGCTACAGTAATTAGATGTGACAACCAAAGCTCAATCAAGATGGAAAACAACCCTGTGTTTCACAAAAACATAAAACATATTGATACTCAGTTTCACTTTGTTAGAGAGAAGGTTCAGTCTAAGGAAATTTTTATTGAATATTGTAATACTTGTGATAATGCAAAAAAAAAAATTACCATGCCCCTTGGGAGGATGAAATTTTAAATGTTTAGGGAGATGCTAGGAGTACACATGAACCATTTCTCCATTAAGGGGGAGAGTTGAAAATAATGGAGAATATTGTATTATTGGAGAGATTTTGTTTCTCAGTTATATGAGTGTCCTAGATTAGGATTAGTTCCTATTTTCTAGAGGTTAATTCTAATCTCCCTAAATTGATGTAAACTTATATATTTATGATTTTATGAATAATTAAAAAGAGCATTATCTGCTTGGGCAGTCTCCATGTGCAGCTTGCTCACGTGTAAGCTGCTAATTTCATATTATAAATTTCATCTCCCATTTTTTAACAAATAAAACAATATAAATAGTAACATGTATAATTTTAGAATACTAAAAAACCTAGCTCTTGTTAATGGATCACGTTAATATAATGGAACTACAACATTTTTCTATTTTCCATTACTTGAACGTGAAAATATCCCATTAAAAAGGAATTGGACGTGAATCCAGTCCCTTTGTGGTGGGTGCTACACCTCCACATCATCAAACATTTATTCTAACATCTACATTGGTTCTTCTCGAGTATGTAGCATATACCATATGACCATAGGCTATACAGTTTGTAAAATGTGAAATCCTACATGGTTATGGAGAAACAACACTGAATTACCTTGTGTAATTATGGATAGATAAGGTTTAAATAACGATAAATTGGAAAGTGAAAATTGAAAACTTGCTTTGGGAATGGTCTGGAACTTACATGTGTACAATTTTCATGTTTCGATAGGATTCTCAATCTCAAGTGATAACTAACGAGAACAAGGTTATGTTTCATATATGTTCCTACATTTGTAATGTAAGGCGACGATATAAATTTGCAACCTTTTCTTTAGCTTAGCATGTTTGATTTAAAGTTTATTCCCTTTTAAAATGTGTTTTTTCTAAACGTATTTGATTTGGAATTTATCGCTCTTGATTTAAAAATATTGGATTTTGAATTTATGCCCATTGATTTAGAAATCTATTTCCATTATTTAGCTTAGCATATTTGATTTAAAATTTATTCAGACTTTCTAGTTGTGAGAATGTTTAAGAGGTATACATGAACATTCATATGTTCTTTGTACGATGAGCGAGTGTGTTTTCTTTTTGTTTTCTATTCTAAATTCTCTTATCCCGTAGAAAGAATAATGATCATCTATTATATTTCACTATGGATATAATTTAACTATGGATTTTGAGGGGATGCTACATCTAAGGAGTAAATTTGAGCCTTGGTATGTTTAATAATTCTTTAAGTGATTAAGGAATTGTTTGATAGGGTTTAATTATTATTATTGGAGTATAAACATGACCTTTTTCTGCTACGGGCACGCCTCGGCACTTCGAGAATCTTTTAGATTCCTCATAAGAGAGCCTTCAACGATTTAAGTATATGGAACATGATTATCAAAGAGAAATACATGCAAAAGCTCAACTTGGCGGATTGGGTAAGCAATGGAGCCCCAAAGATTTAAAATGCCTCATTTGTTTGGTGTAGTATGATGAAACCTAAACAGTGACTATGCGATAACTTCAGGTGGGAATTGGGAAAGGGAGATTGAATCACCACCGGGTTGGACAAAATAAAAGGCATAAGTGGATATCATTTACTATCAGTCCCAATCCTCTTGTTTTTCCAGGCCTCTGGTATCCACACTCTAGCTAACCTTGGGGTCAAATGCATAACTTCTTTCCTATCCTTGTCATTAGAGAAATTTTGAGGTATAAAATGGGCCTCCTAAGGAATATTATAAAATAATGGTGGAAATAATAAAATAATATTAGGTTACATCATCAAATTTTAGAGGGGAAAAATAAAAGCTACTTTTTAAACTTATCTCCCTATGGTTTTATTCAAATTTCGATTGGAAGCACTCGTTGGATGCATAGTTTAATTCCTTATCCAAAGAGTACCCATGTTGCATACTTTTGATGGACACTGCTATGTGAAAAATGAAAAATACATGAAAAAACTTTATTGCAATCACATTTTTCATTTATTTCTCATTTTTTGTGTAGTAGGGTCCAACAAAAGCATTCAACATGGGCACTCCTTGGATGAGGAATTAAATATTGGATCAAATGAGTGCTTCCGCTCGAAATTTGAGTAAAATCATAGGGACATAAGTTGAAAATAGGAGATGAAAAAGCAGTTTTTTTTGTTTTTTTGTTTTTTAATCTTTTTACATTTTTAATCCAAAAATGGTGAATCATCCCCCATGGTTGACCTCATCATCTTGAATCCTATTAGTTATTATAAACTTGATTTTGGTTGTACATTTTTTTTTTCTTTTTGTCTTTTTTTTACGCCTGTTTTATACCTCAAAATTTCCCTAATGGCTAGCATCCTTCATGAGTCCTTGGCCTTCGAGTTGATCTTGCGCCTAAGTGGGAATGATACAGATATATGCTTGGCCATGACAGAATACTTCTCAAAGAAAAGGAAGATCATCTTGCTTGATGTGGAAGGGAAGTTCATGGTAATATCCTAGTCCAAAAATTTTATCCTTACATTACCAAGGATTTTCGACCTTTGTATAAAGTTGCAGGGCTGATAGACATGTGGAGTTGGGACACCCCTCTTAATTTTTTTTTTGTTTTTTTTGGCTTACCTTTCAAAACTGGATCCTCATATGGGAGAATCTCATGCAGAGGGGCTTCTAGGGTCCAGGCATTTGTTCTATGTGTGGAACTCCAAATGAAGAGGTGGTTGACCTCTTTCTCTACCGTCCCTTTGCTACTACCATTTGGAAAGAAGTGTTGAATTCTGTTCACATTTATGCCAGGATTGATATATCCTCTATCAGTGCTTGTTTCACACATTGGATTGAAGAAAAAACGTTTAAATTACGCTCCCGCTATACATATTTTGGATAGTTTGGTGGTGTAGGAGTGCGATCATATTCGAGCATGTTGACCCAGATGTGAGCTTCACTTGTATGAAGATTGTGGGATTCCTCCGATGGATTGGTCCTTGGATTGCTATTCTTTAAAGGAGGATATGTGCTTACAAAGAATTATATTCGTCTCTCCCAGTGGGTTTCTCTGATGGAGCCTCAGAGGGTTTTTGCAGTTGTGGGGTGATAATTTCTATGAGAGCTGGTCTGCAATACAATTTCCACTGGTGTACGGGGGTAGGTGCACACAACGAAGCTGAACTGGTTGCTCTTTGGGGAGTTTTATAATGTACATCTTGGTTGGAAATTGAAGAGATGGAGGTTGCAAAGGCCTCTAAATATGTTATAGATTGGGTGAATGGAAGTTATTCCTTTGGACCTCCTTCATTATTCAATTGGATGACACTGATTAGACACCTGATCAGACATTTCAAGAGAATTAAAGTTTCACAAGTCTACCAAGAGTAGAATTAGTTTGTAGACTCCTCGAAAAATGGTTAGTCTGTTTTGTCGGGGAATGTCTTCTCCTCCATTCTTGTCAATGAATGGGATCCTCTTTTTGTCTCCTTTGGCATCAAGGATGGGTGTCCCATCAAGGTGAGCCGAAGGCTCAAGGCTCAAGGTGGGGTGAAGGGGCCCCTCCTTCGGCTTGCTTTGAACCTTCGGCCAACCTTAAACCTTGAGCCTTCGGCCTTGATGGGACCCCACCGTGAGCCTTGAGCCTTCGGCCTTAATGGGGCTTAATGTTTTTGTGTAAGTTCTAACAACTTTCAAGTTTTTCTCTAGCAATTTTCAATTTTCAATGTCTTCATTCGAGGGTCCCTTATTTTCATTTATAGATATTTTAGGCACGTCTTCATTATGTAATATGGCTGATCAAAATTGTCCTTTTTTTTTTTTGTAATTCCGAGAATCGATATCTTTTTTGTGTTCCTGCCTCAGGCATAAGAAAGCTTTTTGTAATCTAGATTATGAGATATCATAATGTGCTGGTTCTTCGTAAAAATAAAATAAAATGAAACAATAGTAATCGTGGCATGTATAATTTCCAAATACTACAAAACCCAACACTTGTTGATCGAGTGAATTGATATAAAGTGGATTTAAATAATTTTAAAATACTACAAAACCCATAGTTGGTTAATCTGGTCAATTGACACAAAGTGGATTTAAAATTACATAGAGGATTGCTTATATGCACTAGTTGATCCGGTTAATTAATATAAAGTGGATTTAAAATTACATAGAGGATTGCTTATATGCACTAGTTGATCCGGTTAATTAATATAAAGTGGATTTAAATAATTTTCAAATACTACAAAACCCAGCACGGGTTAATCCTGTTAATTGATATAAAGCGGATTTAAATTTATATAGAGGATTGTTTATATTTCAGAATGTAACTTATAATATATTTTGTGAGCATAATTTAAATAACTTTTTTTTAAATTAATCACAAAATTAAGATTGGATGGATGTTTCGAACTAATTAAATTTGTTTTCTAATTTTTTATTATTTAAAATAAATTTTTAAATATATAAGTAATTGAGAACCAAAAAAACTAAAAAACACCAACTTTATAAATTAAACCATTTAAACTTAATTTTTAATAAATTAAACCATTTAAACTTAATTTTTAAAATTTATGAACAGAAGAAAAAAAAAAACACCTTTTTATCCTTCCTATTTATTAATTAAACTAAGCTTTTTTATTTTTCCCACTATTCAAACGTTAAAATAGCCAATGAGAAAAAATGCCCCTCGGTGGCAGGAGCTACGCCTCCACATATCAAACTTTAATTCTGACATCCACACCGGTTACCGTAGGCTATACTTCTTGAACAGTGTGAAAAGCTAGATGGTTCTGGAGAAACAATACCTAATTACCTGGACGATTCTGGATGTACAAGGGTTAAATAACAATAATATTGCAAAGTGAAAATTGAAACCTTACTTTCGGAATGGTCTGGAGCTTACAGGTGTACAATAATAGTAAAGTATCCTAAGAGCATTTGAGAATCCTCTCGAACCCGCCCGATAGAGTCTACTAGATTGTTCCTCCTCGTCTTATAAAAATAGAAACCAACATCTCTTCTGGTATAATCCGAGATCGATCTTGAAATTGAAATCCAAACACTAAGATCAGAGTGTTGTGTTTCTATATTCATTCCAATCGCATATATTGCAGTAATTCATTACTAGTTGAAAATGTCGATAATTCCCAGCTTTTTCGGCAGGAGATCATTCGATCCCTTCTCCTTGGAATTGTGGGATCCTTTCCAAGCATTCACAGATCTGGCCAGCGGGGGACCATCTGGGCAATTTGTAAGGGAAGCTTCTGCCGTAGCGAATACCCAGATCGACTGGAAGGAAACGCCGGAGGCGCACATTTTCAAAGCTGATCTTCCAGGTTTGAAGAAGGAAGAGGTGAAAATAGAGTTGGAAGAGGGGCAAAGAGTTCTGCAGATAAGCGGGGAGCGCAGCAAAGAAGAAGAGCACAAGAACGACAAATGGCACCGCATTGAGCGATCCCGTGGAAAATTCCTTCGGCGTTTCCGGCTGCCGGAGAATGTGAAGGTGGAAGAGATAAAGGCGAGCATGGAAAACGGGGTGCTGACAGTGACAGTGCCGAAGCAGCCTGAACCCCAACCTCCGCAACCCAAATCCATCGAGATCTCTGGTTGACCTCTCACGCGGTATGAAGATGTCATACTGGACCTGCTGTGGCTGTAGAAGAAGCGGTTACATAATGTATATATATGTGTGTAGGAAGCGGTTCTCCAATTGATAGAATAAACATATCCATTCCCATCCCGAGTTATTCCATCGATTGCAATGTGCTTGCATGTATATAGTATGTGTTGTATGTTTTGGAGTAATATAATAAAAGGAGACGCAGGTTCAGGCTTCTGATGTGCTCTGTAAAAGATTTTCATTTTTGTTTACAAACTGACATGTTCCACTGCTATCAAACAATATGGACCATAAAATGCTCGCATGTTTTTTGTGTAAAAGGTTTCATTTTTTTTTAAACTCGTATCCAACATATTAGGAAAATAGCTTCATTGAGCACATCCAACATATCCGCTAGTAGGTCCACGATATTATGGAAAAATCAAATGCTAAGTACAAGCAGCGACATGATCAACATCGGGTGCCACACAAGTTTCAAGCGGGCGACAAAGTCTGGTTGCATTTGCAAAAGGAATGCCTTACCGGAGCCTATTGGAAACTCAGACCACTCCAATATGGTCCTTACACCATTACCAAAGCTATGGGAGACAATGCATGTGAGCTCAACATTTTCCCATTCCTTGGCCTGCACCAAGTGTTCAATGTGGACCGCCTTCGGCCATACTTTCCACCATTACTAGACACATCCGACATTGTAGAACAGCTCACACCAACAGAGTTAAATCTAGATTGCATGGAACAAGATGTAACTGATCGAATCATGGACACACAAATCAAGCACACTCGCTAGTAGAAGATCCAACTGTATCGAGTTGTCAAAGCAGGCCAACTCCTTTACCAAGGCAAGTAGCTCACCAGAGACCAAGTTCAGCAGAAGTTTCCTCATCTCATGGAGGAACTCAATGCAATTGGGACCATTGCTTCCTAAGGGGGGGAGGAATGATCTAGGTGGATATTGGTGGCCACCTGCCGATTCCACTTGGACCCCCAACATTGTTTCTTTCAATTTTTCAGTTTCCTTAATTGTAGCACAATTTATTATTTTTTAGCAGTTTTTCGGGTCCTAAACTTCCGGAGCCGTTTTGAGGCCCTAAACCCATGGACTGATGTTGCTCATCCAAAAGTTGTATTCATCGGATAAATCTTTCTAACGAGGTATTGTGCGTGTCAAACGGAGATCGCATGCCAAAGTTACGACCTTGGGAATTTGATGTACCAATTGACCCAAAACGGGGCCCATAGTTTGGTGCTTCATCTCCTAATGTTAGGTTTTTGGATGTTTAGGGTTTTCCATTGTTTCTCAATAATAAATAGGCCTTCAAACCTCATTTTAAGATAGTTCAGAGGCATGTAGCTGCCACATCCCTCCTAAGAGATAAGCTACCATCGCCCGAGCTAGTTTATTTCCATTTTTATTTGTAAGCATATTTCAGCGTTTTACATTAATGAAATGAAGTATTATTTCTACTGCATCTCTATATTTATGGTTATTTCTATAATTTGTTGTGTTCCTGTTTAAATTCGGAGCCAAACGCAACCGTTGCCACCATGAAGATCTAGAAGGAGGAAAATATCCAGAGGAGGAGGAGTGCCTCTTCCACTCCCAGATGTGGGTAAAGGGCTCCCCACTACAGTTCATTATCAACAGCGGGAGCTAAAAGAACCACATTTCGGCAGAGGTCGTGAAGCGACTGGGCTTACCAACCACAACACATCCACAACCGTACACCATCGGGTGGCTTCACCAAGGATAGGTTCTTTGCGTGAGCCAGTAGTGTCACCTTCCATACAACATCAAGCCCTTCACAAATGAGGTATTGTGTGACATTGCTCCCCTTGATGTTTGTGATGTATTATTAGGCCAACCATACTTGTGGAAGCGACATGATGTGTATGAGTCAAGGCCGCGTGTTGTTATTATTACTTTGGGAAATAAGTTGTACAGGATACCGGAGGTAGCACCACCTACCGCTATCTCCTTGGTTACTGCAAAAAACAATGCAGTAAGCTCATTGCCAAAACCGGGAAATTTGTTTTCCTGATGATACGCCCTCAAGGAAAGTAGAATATGGTGGCCATGACTTCCAGACAAGGCCCCTCATCACGACAACTACATATGGAAAAGGTCATGGAGGAGTACGAGGACAACTTCACCTCCCCCGTAGGGGTTCCTCTACACTGTCAGGTCAAGCACTCCATCGATCTGACCCCAGGTGCACCGCTGCCCAACGGACCAATCTATTAGCTCTCCACTCTGGAGAACAATGAAATCAAGAGGCAGATTCAAGAGCTGATGCAGAAAGTTCACATCCGACTGATTTCATCGCCTTGTGGGAGCCCAATTGTGTTGGTACAAAAGAAGGATGGGACTTGGAGACTCTGTATTGACTATCAGGCACTGAACAAGATCACTATCTGAAATAGGTACCCTATCCCATGGATTGATGACCTTCTTGACCAAATGAAGGGGGCAAAATATTTCTGCAAGATCAATTTGAAGTCAGGATATCACCAGGTACCAATCGAACCCTTCGATGTGTGGAACATTGCCTTCAAAGCCAAGGAGGGCCTTTTTGAATGGTTGGTTATGCCTTTCAGGTTGACGAATGCTCCTGCAACCTTAATGAGGCTAATGGATGACATCTTGCACCCATTCACCAACTCATTTGTAGTGGTATACTTGGATGACATCCTGATCTTCAGCGAGAGTTGGGAAGAGCACCTCCACCACATCTGATGGGTTCTCCAAACACTATGATAACACAAGTTATGTGCCAATTTATAGAAATTCACTTTTGGTATGACCCAAGTTCTGTAGATGGTATACATTGTTGATGAAGGGTGGGTGCATGTGGATCCAGCCAAGGTCCAAATAATTCGGGATTGGCCATCTCCAACCACTCTGACAGAGCTCCACAACTTTATGGGTCTTTCCAACTTCTACTGCAAGTTCATGTTGGGATTTTCTCATATCACTTGACCCTTGAGTCAAGTCACCAAGGGAGGAGCGAAAGAAAAATTCTTTTGGTCTGAATCTCAATAGAAGGAATTCACAGAGTTAAAACATCACCTCTACTTGGCCCCAGTGCTCACATTACTAGACTTGCAACGACCATTTGAAATCGAGATAGATGCCTCTGACTATGCTATTGGGGTAGTCCTTACTCAACACAGGCATCTAGTGGCATATCATAGTGAGACACTTTCAGACATAATCCAGAAGTATCCCACTTGTGACAAAGAGATGTATTCCATTGTGCAGGCTTACCGATAATGGAAGCAGTACATTTTGGGGAAGGAAACGGTCATCCACACAAACCACTAGCCCCTGCAGTTCATACAGACCCGAGGGAAGTTGCAAAATGATCGCCATCATAAGTGGTCCACATACCTGCAACAATTCCATTTGAATATCAAGTATAAGAAGGGTACCACCAATAATGTTGCATATTGCCTCAGTCAACCACCGATCATGGCGTTAACCACCATTCTCAACTCTTGTGGGCACGAGACTTCTGATTGGCCACTTCTCTACAAAAGCGACCCAGAATTCGGCCACACATACCAGAAACTCTTGGAGGGTCAACATGTTCCATATTTTCACCTCCAGGATAACTTGTTATGCCACCTGGGTCACCTTTGTGTTCCTTCAAGCGAGCGTGCCAAGATGATTTTGGAAGCACACTACAGTTGGGTTGTTGGGAATTTTGGGGTTGAGAAAAAAGTGGCAGTACTGCAGAAGTATTTCTATTGGGCGAATCTTTGACATGATGTCAAGAAGTATATCAAATCCTGTATTGCCTGCGCCATTGCCAAACCAACCATCAAGAAGCAAGGCCTCTATACTCCGCTTCCTACCCCTAGTTGACCTTGGGAATCCATCTCCATGGATTACATGTCGAGCCTTCCTTCTAGTAAGCATGGAAGTGATTGTGTTTTTGTTGTCATCGCAAGTTCTCGAAGATGTCCATTATGGCAGCCTGCAAGAAGAATATCACAACAGAAGCTACTACTAAACTCTTCTTTGAACGAGTGTGGGTACACTTTGGGATCCCACAATCTATCATCTTAGATCGGGACAGCAGGTTCCTCAGTACATTTTGGTCTAGTCTCTGGTCGATGCTGGACACCAAACTCATTAAGTCCACAACCTTCCATCCTCAAACTGATGGCCAGACAGAGGTTGTCAACAGGATGATCATACACATTCTGGACATGTACAAATCATAGCATCCACACACATAGGATGACAGCCTCCCCTATGTTCAACATAGCTATAACTGGGCTCTCCACAACTCCACTGGCCACATCCCTTTTCAGGTGGGCTTGGGATTCCAACCACTATGTCCCATTGATGTGGCCATGCCATTTGCAACTACTCAGGTAGATTCGGCTCATGTCCAGTTCGAAACAAATAAGGAAAATAGCTTCATTGAGCACATCCAACATATCCGCTAGCAGGTCCAGGATATTATGGAAAAATCAAATGCCAAGTACAAGCAACGACATGATCAACATCGGGTGCCACACAAGTTTCAGGTGGGCGACAAAGTGTGGTTGCATTTTCAAAAGGAATGCCTTACTGGAGCCTATGAGAAACTCAGACCACTCCAATATGGTCCTTACACCATTACCAAGGTTTTAGGAGACAATGCATTTGAGCTCAACGTTCCCCCATTCCTTGGCCTACACCCAATGTTCATTGTGGACTGCCTGCGGCTATACTTTCCACTATTATTAAACACATCCGACATTGCAGAACAACTCACACCAACATAGTTAAATCCATATTGCATGGAACAAGCTGCAACTGATCAGATCATGGACACGCAAATCAAGCACACTCGCCAGCAGAAGATCCAACTGTATCGAGTTTTCAGAGCAGGCCAACTCTTTCACCAGGACAAGTGGCTCACCAGGGACCAAGTTCAACAGAAGTTTTCTCATCTCATGGAGGAACTCAACGCAATGGGGACCATTGCTTCCTAAGGGGCGAGGAATGATCCAAGTGGATATTGGTGGCCACCCGCCAATTCCACTTGGACCCCCACCATTGTTTCTTTCTGTTTTTCAATTTCCTTAATTATAGCACAATTTACTATTTTTAGCAAATGTTCGGGCCCTAAACGACATTTCTTGGTTAAAATGGGAGCAACATGGGTCCATGGACCGATGTTGCTCATCCCAAAGTTGTAGTCCTCGGATATATCTTTCTAACGAGGTATTGTGCGTGTCAAACGGAGATCGTATGCAAAAGTTACGACCTCGGGAAGTTGATGTACCAATTTACCCAAAACGGGGCCTATAGTTTGATGCTTCATCTCCTAGGGTTAGGTTTTTGGATTTTTATGGTTTTCCATTGTTTCTCAACAATAAATAGGCCTTCAAGCCTCATTGTAAATCAATTCAGAGACATGTAGCCGCCACATCTCTCCTCAGAGATAAGCTACCATCGCCCGAGCTAGTTTATTTCCATTTCTGTTTGTAAGCATATTTCGATATTTTACATTAATGAAATGAAGTATTATTTTTGTTGCATCTCTGTATTTATGATTATTTCTGTAATTTGTTGTGTCTCTGTTTAAATCTGGATCACTAAAAAATATAGTGAGCTAAGGGTTGGTGTGACCCATGTCGGGTGCGATCCTCGGGTGACTTTGACGACTTAGATGCGCTGGGTCGCGACTCCTCAAGCCAAAATTCAATGCTAGAGGATCACAGAGAAATTGACAAACAAAAATAAGAATTATTAAAATATGTTTTTAATACAATAATAAGTCATCTTAAATTGAAAATAAGGAGAAAAAACTATAATTCATGAAAATGGAAACAATAGAAAAAGAAAAAGAAAAAAAAATTAAAATAAAAAAGTTAAATAAAAAGGAAATAAAACTTAAAACAAAAAATTAGTAGGGTGAAAGCATGAAGATGGGTTACACTTTTGGGCCAAATGTGGCAATGAAATTTCAAGTTTTTCCTCTTTTATCAAATTGCACCCCTCAAAATTCATATAAGAATTATGAATTTTGATTCGGAGTAAAAAGACAATATGTAGAGAATTATGTTGTTGTCCTAATGATATTTTTTGCAAAAATATTTAGTGTCGTATAATCTCTCAATTTTCCATTAAATGCAATATATGTCCTTGAAAATTTTCACAAAACTTAATAGATATGTGTGTGTTCACGTAGCATAACTTAGTAGAAAAAGTGTAATTTTAAATATATATATATGAACATGATCTACACGGAGAGAACTAATTTTTTCATATCAACAATTTAATTTTTTGTGCAAAATTAATATTTTTTTTTATTATTTTTCGAAGTTAACGAAGTAGTATTTCAATTACGTTTAGGAGACACATGTTTTCACGTAAGTTTTTTTTTTACTCCTTAAATAAATTGAAAATCCAAGAGTACCCTTTTGAAGAGGACTTGTAAACGAATATAGTGGTATTTTTTGAAATTTTTTTGTTGTGTATATTTTATGTTATTGATTTTTTATTGAGCTCCTTTGAAATTTTTTTATTTTGAGGAAAAACCTGTAAACAGTTTTGAAACCAACGTTTCGAACTAGCTTAGTGAGTCCATCATCAGGGCAATGAGATTTGTTTTTGAGAAGAGAGAGCGTGAAAATTACGGAGCTTATTAATAGATTTTGTAATAGATTTTTGATATAATTTTTTTAGATGTTACTCCATCTAACATTACAAAACAAAAAGTTTTGTGAATTAAAAGAGTGACCAAAAAGTTTTGTGAATGGAAAGAGTGACAAGTATTTTTATAAAAGTAAAAAAAACCAATATCTATTAAATTAAAAGTTAAAATTAAATTTAATTATTTGGAAATAATATTAAACATATTATTTTTAAAATTTTCTAAATTAAATTATTTTAAATATTTTTAAATAAAAAACCTATTTTATTTATTAGTTAAAATGGTTTTGTTTGTTTGTTTGTTTTTTTTTTTTGTTAAATAAATTTGAAAATACTCATTGGCGTCAGATTCCGTCTCGTCTCGTCCCTCTGTGGCAGGAGCTACACCACCACATCATCGAACATCAATTCCAACATCCGCATCATTTTTTCTCGGTATGTAGCATATACCATATGGCCATACTTCTTGAACAATGTGAGAGGCTAGCTGGTTTTGGAGAAACAATACCTAATTACTTAGAGGATTACTTTCCTACATGGGTCAGTGTTGAGAACACTACAGTGATGGATGAGTCAGTCACCGTGGAGGAGCTGCTTCAAACACTAAAGGAGATTGCTAAGGAAAAGAGTCTAGAGCCTGATGGATGGTCTAGTGAATTCTTTATTCACTTCTTCGAACTCATGGGCCCAAATTTGGTCAATATGGTGGAAGCAATCAGAATGTCCGGATGAATCCCAAGTGCAGCCAATTCCACTTTTCGAACTCTTATTCCTAAGAAATCGAATGCTCAGCCTTTTAAAGATTATAGGGAAATCTCATTATGCAACTCTATCTATAAGATGATGTCTAAGATTATCGCTAACCGTATCAAGAACATCATCTCTCCACATATTTTGTTGGAGCAGTTTGGATTTTGCTTAAACAAGAGAATCCACGATGCTATAGCCATACCACAAGAAGTTATTCACTTAGTAAAATTTAGGAAACAAAACTCATGTTTAATGAAAATTGATCTCATTCGAGCATACAATTGTGTGGATTGGGAGTTCCTAACAATGGTCCTATATATAGCCAGTTTCAACCACAGGCATTCCAATGGATCATGTGATGTGTCAAATCAACATCATTGGTGGTTCTCATCAATGGGGAGCCCACAATATTTTTCAAAATCAATAGAGGACTCATACAAGGGTGTGCATTATCGCCACTATTATTCATTCTAATAATGGAAGAATTTCAAAGGGGAATTAATGCCAGGAAGGTTGTTGGAGAAATCAAATGTTGTAAGATATCTATAAATTTTCATCTAACACATTCACTGTTTTTGGATGACATTATTTGTGCTAAGGTTGTTAGTACCTCAGAATGGGAAGTTTTCTTCAACTTCTTCTAGAAATTTAACAATGCTTCTGGCCTCAAAATAAACAAAGACAAATCATAGATAATTTCTGAGGACACAGATTCGATGGAGATTAAGAAAATTGCAGTAATGTTTGACGTTAAGATCCGCCCTTTGTCAAATGGATTCAAATACTTAGGTTGTTTCTTAAATCCTTGTGGATATAGTAATTTTAATTGGGAGTGGCTTGGTCTTAAATTTGAGAAGACATTATTTCATTGGGACCATAGGTGTCTAACTTTAGGAGGCAGGGTCATCATGATTAGAGCGGTCTTTTAGGGTATCCTATTATACTGGATGCATCTCTTCCACATTCCCCAAGTTGTTATAAAGAAAATTGAATCCATTGTGACAAAATTCCTATGGTTTGGGTTGGGATCCAGAAGGGTGATTCAACTTGCTGGCTTGCACCTAATTTCTTGATCAGTGAAAAAAGTTGGTTGGGGCATCCTGAATATTAGAACCTTTAATCTTTATCTTCTAGCTACGAGGTTATGGCATATATTCAGGGAACAGGGACTTTGGCGGAGTATTATGATGGACAAAATATTCATCACAGAGGTTTGGAGGAGTGGATTAGTGATGAAACCTTTTCGAAATACAATAAATAAAAAATGTGGATAAGTCTCAGGATCGTTATTCCTTGGCTTAGCAGCAACCTTAGTTGGGTGTTGGAGATAGGAAGAAGGTACTAGTGGGATTGGATGTTATCAAAGGCATGTTTGGTTTCCATTCTCTTTCATATCATATCATATATGCTCTAAATCAGAGGGGGTTTTCCAACTTGGAAAGCATTGGGAGAGGCCCCCAAGCATTATTGACAAATACTTTCTGGCCACACGGATGGGAAATTTGGATCCCAGACTATGTGGGGGAAGAATGAGAAAAATGTCGAGCTAATCTTTGTCAAGCTAGCATAACCATGTCTCATGGTCAGGACAAATTGGTTTAGGGGGATCATATTGTTGAAGGTAAGATTGCAGCTTTAGAATTCTATGAACACATTACTTCACGTGTGCAATCTCTCCCCCATGTTGTTCTCTTTGCACGTTTGTGGACCTGGGATTCCCCTCACAAAATTATATGTTTCTCTTGGCCAATGTTCTACAACCAAATATCAACCTGAGACACCCTTATGAAGAAAGGCATGGTGGGGCCTAGCTGTTGTGCCCTACGTAAATCAAATTTGGAGGACATCAACACTTCTTTATTCATTGTCCCTTCGCAAGGGGATATTTGGAAAGAGGTTTGTTCTCTATTGGGGATTGAAGTTGGTGGAGACAATTCTTCAATTGTTTCTAGGATTAGTTCTTGAGCGCCATTCCAAATCATAGAGGGCTCTTCCCCTATTCATATTTTGGGGCATTTGGCGCTCCATGAATGAATGCATTTTTTAAGGTATTTCTCCTGATGTCAAGTTATCATCTCTTCGCATTGTTTCCCATTTTCAGGAAACTGGCCCTTGGAGTCCTAAGGAATCATCCAGGTCAATTAGGTTGGTTGACTTCTCAAACTCTTTTCCAACCTATTTTTTCGATGGGCATCTGCTAGAGGAAGTTGTGGTTATGGTGTCTCTCTCCACATCAAGCATGGGATGTCCTATCATTTCAGATGGTTTGGTGGCTTCAAGGACAAATGTAGGGTATAATTGCTTGCATTATGGGGGGCCTTACAAGTAGCACAATGGCTCAGCATTGATAACCTCTTGGTAGTCGAGGATTCTCTCTCAATGATATGTTAGATCCAAGATTAGAATTCCTTACAGGTTCCCTTACTTTTCAATTGGATTTAAAGAATATGAGTTCTTAAGGACCTCTTCTCGGTGATTTCATTCCAGAATGTATTTAGAGAAAAAAGCATCGAAGCTGACTCCCTCTCCAAGGTAGATGCACTTTGAGCTCATAGTGGAGGCGGTTGTGCACAATCAAGAAGTTTTTTTCTTTAGTTAGTTTTACTATATTGTTTCCTGTGTTCCAAAGGTTTTATGTTTATAACAGGGACACATCATTTTTTTATTTATTTTGCAGTTAATTCTCTCTGTGCTTGACAACAAATGGTGATACATCGACTTAATCATTTTGGAATCATTATGTTTGTTTCCCTGCATAGCAACAAGGGGGTTAAATAGTTTAGTAATGGTGGATTTTGGATTCCTTTTGAATTATAGTTGAATACTTTGGACAAGAACTAAGGACATGTAAAACATTTTTCTCTAATGGAAAGTGTTCTGTTTTTTCCTCCTGATAAAATAAAAGAAATTAAAAAAAAAAAATGCAATTAAGATGGATCTAGGTTGGTCTATTGTTATTGAGGAGATAATCTAAAGATAAATTTAATATTTTTTTTAGAATTATGAGGATCAACAAATCTCTTATATTATACCTAAAGAGATCTATCCTCTTTTTTAAATGTTTATTTAGTTTCAATTGTTTTACTAAGGTTATTAGCCGATGTACCCTCCATTTGAAATGTTTACTTTTTTTCACGAGAAAATATCAAACATTGATTTAAATGGAAATAAAGTTTACATATGATAAATATGCTAAGTTTATCAAAAGTCAACAATAACCATCACCTATCGCTAGATTGGAAATAAATTATCCCACAAGGATCAATATAGGATATATCTAGAGACTAATCCCAAACTTGAAAGACATACATCAACAAAGATATAAAAAGAGATTTTCAATAACAGATTCAAAAAAAGTGTTGAAAGTTCGGCGTGCCGAAACGTTCCATCAGATATCAAAGAAAATATATAGCATGTAGACATAAACAGATACCTGTCCACCATACCATACCATGTACCGCGAAGTAGCCTACCCCCATGAATCTGTCATGAGGACTGGAGAAAACTTGCTCAGAAAGACTAGAACCATATATGCCCCTGAACCCTTATGTAGCCCTTCTTTTGACATCCCATCAACCGAAAGGTTATGTTCTCGAGGAATATGTGAGAAGGAAACCGCTCTAAAGAGGCCTTTTAACTTGTGTATCAGCTACTCGAAGGAGACTTTAACTTGTGTATCTACTACATCCAGTGGCCCATAAGCAGAGGAGTGAATTTTGTTCCTTTGTTGATCTAGTCTATAGTGACTTGTGAGTTCCCATATATATATATATATATATATATATATATATATATATATATATATATATATATATATATATATATATATATATATATATATATATATATATATATATATATATAAAGTGTGAGTTATCGAGGGTATCAAATATTGCATGTGATGTGTATGAAAAAGTGTAAGAGGTGTCATATCATGGAAAGAGACTTTAACTTGTGTATCTGTTGCATCTAGTGGCACATAAGTGGAGGAGTGAATTCTATTCCTTTGTTGATCTAGTCTATAGTGACTTGTGAGTTATGACTGAAGAACTATTTTTATTGGTTTGAAATGCATTGGCCAAAAAATTCTCTCATGTGATTTCTACCGAAAGACTTTGTTTAATTCATTATGGATCACAGAAGCTTGAATACAAAAACTATTTTTATTTAAATTTGAAGCACTTTTGGAGATTTTTGTGGATTATATGGCACTGCAATTTATTTTTAAAGAAAATGTGAAAGAATGGTCGAGAAGTAGTACTTGTGGGAGAGGAAAAGTCCTCCCTAGTCCTTTTTTGGACCACAACATGTATATTCATTCCTAATTAATATAAATATATATTGTTTCCATATATATATGAATGATAATGATGATGATGATGATGAACGTCTACTAATACCAATATGGTCTATTGGACCTTAAGAAAGTAAAATATTATTTCAGATTATTTAACATTTTATTTCTATGATCGAAAAGAAGGGAGAGGAGTGTTCCTAGGTCATTGTAGCTTTGCTGACTTAGCAAGTCAATAAGGTTGGTAGTCTGGAAAATATTTTGAAAATTAGGACAAATGTGAGTAAGAGTGAGGTAATCCAAGAGAAAGTTCTTTTCATCTTCAGTGCTTTTATTGTCACAAAGGTGACAAACACTTTCATATATATGTTGTCAAGTTAAGAGATCTTCCTCAAGTCTAAGCTTGAGAGAAATCTTCCTCGAGTCTAAGCTCGAGAGCTAGAGTGAGGTTGTTGGTACTAAACTAGCCCACAAGTATAATCACTCATGAGTTTACAACAATAAGAAATTATAGCTTAGCATGTCACAAGTAGAGATTTCAAACTGCTTGGGGAAGATAACAACCATTTTGCTCAACCACCCAAGAGAACCCTAATTGACGAAAATTTTGGGCATTAGGTATTTCCCAAGGAAGAAATTTAGCTTCCCTCTAAGCCCGATGGAAAGAGAGAGGTTGCTAGTACTATGCCAACCCTTAGTATACACTCATTTAATAGCGCAACAAATTTACTTTATTCCAAAGAAACAACATGTCAGCTTAGGAGACTTGAACCTAAGTGGGGAGGATAATAAGTATCTTGCCCAACCACCTAAGCCAAACTCAATTGACACACACACACACACACACACACACACACATATATTAAAATAAATAAATAAACAAACCTTTTTTCCCTCAACGTGAAGATAACATGTAACATCCAAAAGAAATATTAATCAACTATAAATAAAATATTTTAATATCCACCTTTAGCAATATAATTGTATATCAATTCTATGACATTTATAAAAAATATTAATAAAAAAATAATAATTTTAAGCCATAAATGAAATATTTTCATGGCCACCTCAAGTGAGTTAATTTTATATCACTTTCAATATATACAAGGAGAATATGTAACTAAAAGTAAAGAAAAACTTACTTTCTCCACAGGTGTTTTCGTACTTTGTAGTACAAAGGAGGTTTGTAATGATTAAATTCTTAATATGGAGTTGAGATGTCTCATATTGACAACCAAATTAAATACATCATAACTCCAAATCTATCATGAGTGGAACTAGATCAAAATTTGAATCCATGATAATATAAAGTTAGAATAGATCTTTTATATGTTAATTATAGCATGAATACATACATTGAGAGATCTGACAATATAAACTATATTTTTGTGAGTTAAGTGAAATACTTCAATAACATATGTGTGTGGGGGGATAAAGCAATTGAAAGTAAAAACTTTCATATGGCTAAAATATTTCAATGATCTGTTGCTTACTATGAGGGTGATACTAAAATGTATTGCATGTTTAATTTGGATTCGACATGTAGTGTAATTTCTTTCATACCCAACATGGAATTGGCACATGACATATTAAAAACCAACATAAATATATCTCCTTTTATGTAAGTTAATAATGTATTTCCTCAAAAAAGTATGCAAATCAAATACATCAGTCCATAAACCAACCTAACCATGTTACTGTGTAGGTGGTCTCAATCTACCCAATGGGAAACCAAATATTTTTGACCACCTATCATTTCAGTAATTTGTCCAAAATTCCCACAATTTTAACAATTAAACAAAATGTTGTAAATTGACAGGTTGAAAATCAAGATTCAGAGGAGGTGACTGGTGTTGGGTCTTTAGCATTGTATCTTGGAGGAGCTCGAGGAATAGGATCACATTGGAGGCGGAACTTGATATGGATTAGCTGCGCATCCATTCTTTCTAAAGAAACCCTCTCATTTCTCTTAACTTGTTTGACATCCTCTAGACTGGAAAATATATTATATCTTTATTCTTGTCTATCCTTCAATACCCTTCCCAACAAGGTCTTCATTTGACAATACATTAATAAGGCATGAAAGTATTGTTTCGTTCTTCCCTTGGTGTGTCTAGGTTCGAGAACCCAGGTGGAAACATTTTTAATGATTTAAGAGTCCAAGAAAGATTATATTTCTCTAGTTGTTATGGATTCCAGTTGGTGAATCTAATTTCAAGTTTAAAGGGGGTACACCTGAGTGGTAGTTTGTAGGAGCCTCTTAGGCTTGTTGTTGGACCCAATTATGTCCCTGGAGTCCACATCCTCCCTCGCTGCGACTACTCTGTATTATTTGTCACTGCATATGTAACTAAGATAGTTTGGACTTGTAGTCTACAAGGGATAGTTCATGACAGAGGCTTGAAAGTGACTACATTGCAATGTCCTAGCTAGATGTAGGTTAAGGAGCTAAGAAAACAAAAGGTTCATAGTTAACCATAGGGCTAGGAGAAACAAACTACAGGAAGAAGGGTGGCAATGAATGGAGCGGATTGAGGGTTTCAAAGTAATAGGATCATCGTGGTAGAGGGATGCCATACCACATGTGCAATTGAAAGAACAAATTTACAACCCAAAATTTATGTTCATTTTCAATATTTATTTCGGGTTTGTGTTTCAACTATTAGCGCGTATATTTTCATTTTGTTTATGTTTTATTATAGTTTTCTATTTCATATGATTTTGTTGCCGTAGTTGATGTTGTATTTTGTTTGTTGATGTGTTTTTTATTTTATTTTAATTTTCAATATTTATTTCGGGTTTGTGTTTCAACTATGAGCGTGTATATTTTCATTTTGTTTATGTTTATTATAATTTTCTATTTCATATGATTTTGTTGCCGTAGTTGATGTTGTATTTTGTTTGTTGATGTTGTAGGTTGGAAGAGATGTAAGATTATAATTATAAATATTTTAATTTGATCAAATTATATAATAATTAAAAAATAAAAAAAAATAAAATTAATAAATAAAATAAAAAAATAAAATTAATAATTGTTAGATTCAAGATTTTTATGATCCATAATGTTGAGGAAAGTCTTTAGGATTAATCATATTGATAGGATTTGGTGGACGTTTCGAGCTAGCTGATATGGTTCATCCTCAGGACTAGGTGAGAAATCCATCGATCATAAAGAATAAATAGTAAGGATGCGACATTGTCCAAAAATAGTTGTTAAAAACTAGCGGTTGGTGAATTAGATAAAATGTAAAGAAATTAATTATTAGGGAGTTAGTGGTAAGGACTTATTCCATTAAAATATTCTATGTTTAGTTAAAAATAGCTCTTAAGGAGTTAAAAACCTAATTTCCAAAGACAGTTGCGCGCGTTGTCTCACTATTGCAAACTAGATCTGTTGCCTTTGCTCTGCGCGTCCCTTGTGGCTGCTGTGCACAACAGCGCTTGAGCCCCTCGGCTCTCCAATGTACTTCAACAGGGGTTCGTCTTCCCCCCCTCACCCCCCAGAGGTTCTGGCTTTCAAAACGATGATAATAGCTTGCATTAAGAGAACCCCTTCCGCCATGCAACAGAAATTCATGAAGAAAATGGACAGCGTACCCTCTGTTACACTCCTGGAAGAAGAAATGTGCAAATTAGCTTTGAATCTTGTAGAGAGAGGCCTCATAGGCCAATACACTGGCCTCTAGCCTTCACCAAAATCTATTGAAGAGTGGGTTCAGAGAAACTGGATCCCGTTAACCAAAGATGCCATAAAAAGCTACTTTGTGGGTAAGGGCTACTTCGTTTTCATCTTTGAAAGTACAAATGACAGAAGCTTAATCTTCAGGAATGGACCATATTTTATGGGTCCACAAGGATTATATTTGAACAAATGGTCGCTCGATTTTGACCCTGTTCAGGATGTTCCATCAATTGTTCCCATCTGGGTGCGTTTGCCCCATCTTCCCCTTCACTATTGGAACCAAAAGTCTCTTCAGCTAATCAACAATGCTTTAGGAAAATACATAGACCAAGCAGTAAAAAAAGATCAGTATTCGTGTGCCTGCATATGTGTCGAAGTCGATCTGGAGGAGGGACTGCCAAAAGAAATCAAGCTAATAGTCGCTGGATGGATGCATGCTCAAGAATTGGATTACGAACAGCTCCCTTTTAAATGTAGACACTACCATGGTCACGGCCATTTCACAAAACATTGCAAGAAAAAGGCTGAGGAACAAGCAGAGATGCACAATGGTGCGTAATGGACCCTAGTCTAGAAAGCATCGGAGCAAAAGAAAGGTAGGGGGAGTCATTCAGAAGAAGGCCCCCAACAGCTCCAAACCCACCGAAGAAAGGGGTCTAAACCCAAATGAAAAATAAAGCAATTAGGCCCAACCCTTAGAAATAATCCCAGAAAATGTAGACTAGGAAGGAACATCCAACTCCAACAAAGAAGACGAAGAAGCAGGCCACCCAGAGGCTTCCAAAGGCAGCCCCTCCAATCCCTCGTATGCAGAAGTCACAAGGAAAAAGCCAACAGATAGCTCAAGATCATTGAAGGACGAGATCTACGAGCATCCATCAAAAAGAGCCGGAAGGAAATCCCATAAAGAAGCAAGGGAGGTGGAGGCTGGAAGACTTAAAACTCAAGGCAACCATCCCACAATAGAGATGTCTATTGGGAGAAATACCAGAACAAGGCCTCCTAAGGGAGGATCCCTCCCCCCATCTGCTAAATAATGTGTTTTGTCTCTTGGAACTATAAAGGTCTGATGACCCACATGAAAATAGAAGCAGTCAAGGATCTATTGAAAATTGAACCACCAGATATTCTCATGCTCCGAGAGACAAAAATCGAAGGGAAAGCCCTCCTCAACATCAGTGAGGTGAAGTGGAAGAAAAACGCAGGCAAAGAAGTAAGCTTAAGGGGCTCTTCAGGGGGTTGGCTACCCTATGGACAAAAGATCTCTTCCACTTGAACAACTCCTTCGAAACTCAGCACTGGATCTTCATAGAATTAAAGCATTATGCAAGTAAGTTGACTATCTCACTCTTCAATCTTTATGTTTCAGTTCTTAACTCTCAAAAAAGAGAATGTTGGAATTCCGTACTAGCATTCTTAGAGCAACATAATCCCAATAACATAAAATCGTTGCTGGAGATCTGAACATAGTTCTGAAGCCCAAAGAAAAGAGAGGGGGCAACAGCAGTAGAGACCATTCGCTGCCTTTTGTGGAAGATCTCATCCAGCAATGGGACCTCCTTGATTTTAGCCCAATAAGAGGTCTCTATACATGGACAAATAACAGGACAGGGGAGGAACACATATCTGCTCGTCCGGACAAATTCTTAGTTCAAAGCTCGCTGATGATGAACAACAAGATAATCAATACAAAAATCCTCCCCAAACTAACTTCAAACCATAAGCCCATTCAGCGGCTCTTGGAGGATGAAGAAGACTTGGCTCCTCTTCCTTTTCGCTTCAGCCCCCTCTGGATTGAAAGGGATGGTTTCATGGAACAGTGAAAGAATCTTAGGCCAAATCAATCTCAGGATCACCATGTTATGTTTGGGAGCAAAAGCTCAAGGCAGCAAAACAAGCCTTGAAAGAATGGATAAAAAACCGGCTTCAAATCCAACCAGCCAAATGATAGAAATAGTGCAGACTCTGGAGGACATACAAGTTGAAATGGAACACAAGGATATCACCTTAGAGATGATAGGCAAAGAGGTAGAAGCCCAACGCTCTTCCTTCCGCTCCTTTAGAATGGAAGAAGAGTACTGGAGAATCAAATCCCATAACCTGTGGTTGAACGCTGGGGATCGAAACACCTCTTTCTTTCATCGCCAATATAGAGCTAGACTCTCACGTAATCATATTTCGGAAATCACAACTGAAGAAGGGCAGATCTGTAAAGGGTTTGCACAAATAAAAGAGGCAGCAGAAAGTCACTTCAAAAAGTTTTTTACTGCAAGGACACAAGGCAGTGAGGAAGACTCAACGGAACTCCTCTCAAACATCCCTTTCCTTGTCAGCTCAGAAGACAATCATGCTCTCATCAAACCCTTCATGGAGGAAGAAATAATTAATGTTATTTGGTCTATGGAACTTGATAAGGCTCCTAGGCCTGAAGGGTTCACCATTCACTACTACAAGATCTGCTGGGATACCATTAAATATTATCTCCAGAAAATGATAAGAGGGTTCCAGAAGAAAGCTAAGATAGGAGGAGGAACCAATTCCACCTACCTTGCACTAATTCCAAAAGAGGCCAACCCAGAAACCTTTGCCAGATTTATACCCATATCTCTATGTAATGCCTCCTACAAAATTTTGGCCAAGCTGCTGGCAAACAGAATTAAACCATTACTCAAGGTAAACACATCTTGGATAATGTTATCCAAGTGCAGGAGACAATTCACTCCAGTAAACAGCGAAAAGAAAAAGGAATGTTGATAAAACTAGACATGGCAAATGCTTTTGATAGGGTTAATCACACCTTCCTCGTCAAAGTCTTACGCTCCTTCGGGTTCTCGAACTAGTTTGTGAATCTTATAAAAGCCTGTATTGACAATCCTTGGATTTCCCCCCTGGTTAATGGGCGCCCTACTGGCTTCTTTCATGCCCAGAGAGGCCTTAGGCAGGGCTGCCCCTTCTCTCCTTTTCTGTACATTATGCTGGCTAAATCTCTGAGCAGAAATCTCACTGTTGAGAGAGACGTTGGGTCACTACTTGGCCTCAGAATTTCCCATGGCATAGATCCCTTAAACCATGCCCTGTTTGTGGATGACTCTATTCTTCTCGGAGGAGCCTCTCTCAGAATTGCAATGGCGTTTGACTCAGTCCTCAAATGCTATTGTAGGGTAACAGGAGCCTTAGTGAGTGAAAGAAAGAGTGAAATTTATGGCTGGAATATGGAACAGCAAGAGCTCATGAGCATATCTCAGAGCTTGGGCTTTAAAGCCTATGCAAAATAGGACAAGATCAAATACTTGGGTTTGCCCATTACAAATGGAATTAACAAAAGGGATCTGTGGAGTGACATTATCAACAAAATCAAAACAAAGATCTCATCTTGGGGAGGCCACTGGTTAACAAAAGGAGGAAAAGTAATTCTTATTAAAACTCTGTTTTTTGCGTTGCCAATCTACTAAGCTGATTTTCTTCTTGCTCCTAAAAATGTGATGGATCAAATGTCTAAACTCTTGAGGGATTTTCTATGGCAAGGGGGGAAAGGGAATCAGGAAAAAAATCACCTGATCAGCTGGGACATAGTCAAAAGAGACATCACAGAGGGCGGTTTACAGATTCACGATCCTGTGATGGTTAACCTTGTGCTTGGTGGCAAAATCCTGTGGAAATTGCATTGTGATCCACAGCACCCGGTCAGTCAATCACTCTTGCACAAGTACGCAGATGGTCTTGCGCTACGGAATCTGCAAGCCTGCATCTCAGTTAACTGCTCCCAAACCTAGAATTTATGCCGAAAAAGTCTACACTTCTTTATAGAGAAGGTGTATCGCATGCCCGGAAACAGAAAGAAAACCTCTCTGTGGGACGATCGCATTATGGATCGTGCTCCGCTATCCGAGTCTGAAGACATCGCAGATATAAAGGAGTGGCTCCAACGTGCTGGCATCAATAGCATCTACGATCTTTCTAGGTGGGACAACAAAGGCAATTGGTGTTGCTGAGACTTCCACGGCGTCCCTGTTAGACTCTTGCAGCAACAAAATCGGCTCATCGAATTGCTTGAAGAGGCAGCACCAGTTCATCGAAGCATGAAGGACACATGGGGATGGGGACACTCAGGAACGTATACCATAGCTGCTGGTTACAGCACCCTTCAGCCAACAAAAATCAGCAATCATCCGCCCGGTTTATGGAAAAAAGTATGGGATCCTTGAGGTCTTCCCAAAGTCTTTTTTTTTTTTTTTTTTTTTTTTTAACTTTTGGATTTTGGTGCATAATAGAGTCCTAACATGAGAAAATCTGGCCAAGAGAAGCTACACAGGACCGCATAGATGTGCCCTCTGTAGAAGCAGTACTGAAACAACTAAACACCTCTTTATTGACTGCTATTTTGCTAACGAAGTATGGGGCTACATTCTCCATGAAATCCAGATTGACCCCCCTGGGCCATGATTCTGTAGCAGAGTTATTTGCCTCATGGAGCCACCTATATCCCCACAATATTCCCACTAAATCTCTATGGAACAGAATTTGGATCGCCATCCCCAAATACGTATGTTGGCAAATTTGGTTGACCCGGAATGAACATATTTTAAAAGAAATTTCTTAAACTCCCTTGAAAGTAGCAACCAATGCAAAATCCCTCCTTTTAGAAGCAGTCCAGCAATCTTACTTTAAAGAAGACCTCACTCTCCTTCTTGAAGAAAAGAGATGGTTGGATTCTCTTTCCCCTTTGCCTCAGAAGCTCCCCTTGGTCCCCCCCATTGCAAACCCTGAATGGAGAAAAAGAGATTCTGACATCACTTTCCAAGATTGGTGGGGGCAACAACATCTAACCTTGATTTTCTTTGATGGGGCTTCCAAAGGGAACCCCGGTGCTGCTGGAGCAAGGGGTATTGTGTACTCTTCGGATGGCTCAAGAAGGGATTTCTTTTGCTGGGGTATTGGGAAAAAAACCAACAATCAAGCAGAGATTCTAGCTCTCCTCAAAGCATGCCAAATTGCAAGGGAAAGAGGCATCAAAGACTTTCAAGCATTTGGAGACTCAGAAATACTAATCAAAAAACTCAACATGGAGGAATTGTTCAATAATGCAAGCCTCAACAAAATTCTCAACAGATTAAAGAGAACCCTCCTTGAATTCGACACCTACAAATTCTACCACATTCTAAGGAATTTGAACAGTGAAGCAGACCTCATGGCAAATAAAGGGTGTGCTCTTCAGAAGGGACAACTCAACATTAATGACGAGATATCATACAAGTCTTGCTTCTCTTGACAGAATTGTAATCCATCCTAGCATAAGAAAGAGGATAAGGAGAACTGTACTCTTGGTTGTTTAGGCTTTGGCCCAACCATCTACCTTCAAATAAATAAAAAACATACCCATTTCATTTATTAAAAAAAAAGAGCTCTTAAGGAATAATTAAAAATAAAATATTTAATTTTAATAACGAAAAGAAGTTATATATTAATAAATTATATCATTTTATTGTTAGAGGTTGACCAATTAGAAAATTAGTTGTTAGGAAACTAGAAACTTTATCCAAATAAATAAATTATTAAAATTAAGTTTATATTATTCAAATTAAAGGATAAAGAGAAAAATAATACTAGGGAAAAAAAAGAAAAAATATCAGGGCATAAAAAAAAAGAGAAAACTCCGAGGAGGAGAGGGGAAAGGAAGAGAATGACGACTTACGATGAGAGAGCTGGAAATCCAGTGCTTACTCGTTTTTCAACCATCATCCCTATTAAGATTTTTGGCATGCCTTTCTATCTCAATCGCCTATCTAAGCTTCCTATGGTGGACGTGGTCGACCTTAGCGATGACTTTGGATTCTTCAATGCAGACATGGTGCTTGGATTTTTCTGCATGCTCAACTAACACTGATGAGCATGAGCGATTGTGTCTAATGCCTGCAACATGCTCATTGATCCTCTACTTAATAGATCTGCTTGTTTCTCCAATGTAGGGGATCCCACAGGAATAGGGAACAAGGTAGACCCCTTTTGAGTCATAAGGATCAATAGGGTCTTTAACAGATCTAAGAGAATTCCTAATTGTATTGAGAGGTTTGAATGAAGAAGCGACATTAATCTTCTTGAGGATATGGGCAATCCTATCTGTGGTTCCTTGGATATACGGGAGATGAACCTTAGAGATAGGATCATCACGAGCAGGTTTAACTTTAGGATCTTTGCAGGCTTTATGAAAGGCCTTGAGGCTTTGAGATCTGCTATACCCATTATTTCTAAACACTTAAAGGATATGGGATTTCTCCTTTTCAAGGTGGCTATCATCAGAGATTCTTAGAGCATGGGTAGCCAGAGTGTTAAGAACCCCACATTTCTGAGTCGGGAAATGATGAGAACTAGCATGGAGATGTTGTTCCATGTGAGTCTTTTTTCGATAGACTTGGTGACAAATCGAACCATCACTCGTCCTTGAAAGGAGAATGTCGAGAAAGGGAAGGCAACCATCCATCTCTACTTCCATCGTGAACTTAATGGAGTCAGATTGAGAGTTAAGGTGGTTAAGAAATAGGTCGAGTTTCTCCCTACCATGAGGCCAGATGACACAGGTATCATCAACAAACCTCTTCCATTTTCTAGGTCGAAATTGAGCAGTGGTTAAGGCCTTGGTCTCAAAATCTTCCATAAACAGGTTGGCGACAATAGGGGAAAGAGGGAGAGCATCGCAACACTGTAGGTTTGTTCATAGAACTCACCTTAGAAACTGAAGAAGGTTGAGGTGAGGCAGAGGCCAACTAACTTGGCAGTGTCTTTGTCAGTGATGCGATTTATAATATTAATGGCTTCCTGGATGGGGATTTTGGTGTACAAGGAGACAACGTCAAAACTAACCAGCAAATCACCTGGTTCCAATTTTATATCTCTCCACTCTTGAATAAAGGATGCAGAGTCTTTAACGAAAGAATCAGTGCACCCAACAAGAGGCTTAAGCTTCTGAGCTAAGAATTTAGCAAGAAGATAGGTGGGACCACCTATTGTGTTAACAATAGGTCTTAGGGGAGCCCTGGATTTATGAATCTTTGGGAGGCCATAGATCCTAGGGGTGAGGGGATTTCTCTCAATGAGCTTATGGGAAAGAGGATTAAGAGACGGATCCGACTTAATAGCGGTTGCTATCTCCTTAGAGACAGACTTAAGGGGATTCTTCTTAAGTTTGATATAACTCCCACTGTTAGATAGATGGTCTAACATTTTGTGGACATAATCAGACCTATCAAGAATGACAACAGCGTCGCCTTTGTCTGCTTTAAGGACCACAATGTCAGGGTCATCCCTTAGGGATTTAAGGGCAAGAAACTCAACCTTGCTGAGGTTTTTCTTAGGAGGTTTAGCCTTCCTAAGAACAACAGCACAATCTTGCCTGGCAGCTTCCTTAACATTATCCGGAAGGTCTTTAATACCATACTTAATGCTACAAATAATGTCATGAGTAGGAATTTTATTCGGGGCAAGGGAAAAATTGAGACCTTTATTAAAAAGACTAATTAAGATAGAAGGATCAAAGATCTTGCTCGAAAGATTAATAACATTCTTAAAACTTAAAAGAGAATTCTTATTATTATTATTATCAATGTTGTTTTTATTATTATTATTAAATTCCAAGATAGATCTTTTATTATTATTATAAAATGGAGCTATGTTATTTCTATTTTTAATAAAGTTCTTCTTCTTAGATTTAAACAAGTCAAAAGAATATCCATTAACTTTATTATTAAATTTATTTTTGTTATAATGTCCATTATTTATTTCATGAATGGATTTATTAAAAATGACATCGTTTTTAATATTATGGATGTTAATAGCTATATTATTAGGCCTAAGACTAGGAGTGCTATTAAAACCAAAAAGGCCGATGGAGTCATAGCGTGATTGGGAAACGGAATTCGAAGGGGGTAGGGAGATGGAATTGGGAGGAGGTGCGATAGTGGAAGAGGATAACAGGTTATGAAGGCCAATGGAGTCAGAGCGTGAGTGGGAAATGGATATCGAAGGGAGGGGGGAGTTGGAATGGGGAGGGGGTGCGGTAGTGGAAGAGAAGGATGGGTTCCGAATGGGTAAGAGAGGGGAGGGTGCCATACCTGAAACAGGGAGAGGGAACAACGTGGAAGGAGTTGAAGTGAACGTATGTGATACGTGGGAGGAGGGGAGCTGAGAGGAGGGCAAAGAGTCACGGAGGTCGAGGGGAAAGGTAGATGATTTGAAGCCAGGGGTGACATGCTGGTTTAATGCGAACGCAGTAGCAAGTTAATAATAATAATAATAATAATTCTTTTTTAGGTTTTAAGAATGTTATTAATCTTTCGAGCAAGATATTTGATCCTTCTATCTTTAGTCTTCTTAATAAAGGTCTCAATTTTTCCCTTGCCTCGAACAAAATTCCTACTGATGACATTATTTGTAGCATTGAGTATGGTATTAAAGACCTTCTGGATAATGTTAAGGAAGTTGTCAGGCAAGATTGTGTTGTTGTTCTTAGGAAGGCTAAACCTTCTAATAAAAACCTCAGCAAGGTTGAGTTTCTTGCCCTTAAATCCCTAAGGGATGACCCTGATATTGTGGTCCTTAAAGCAGACAAAGGTGGAGCTGTTGTCATTTTTGATAGGTCTGATTATGTCCACAAAATGTTAGACCATCTATCTAACAGTGGGAGTTATATCAAACTTAAGAAGAATCCCCTTAAGTCTGTCTCTAAGGAGATAGCAGTCGCTATTAAGTCGGATCCGTCTCTTAATCTCCTTTCATGTAAACTCATTGAGAACAATCCCCTCACCCCTAGGATCTATGGCCTCCCGAAGATTCATAAATCCGGGGCCCCCCTAAGACCTATTGTTAACACAATAGGTGGTCCCACCTATCTTCTTGCTTAATTCTTTGCTCAAAAGCTTAAGCCTCTTGTTGGGTGCACTGATTCTTTCATTAAAGACTCTGCATCCTTTATTCAAGAGGGGAGAGATATCAAATTGGAACTGGGTGATTTGCTGGTTAGTTTTGACGTTGTCTCCTTGTACACCAAAATCCCCATCCAGGAAGCCATTGATATCATAAATCACATCATTGACAAAGACAGTGCCAAGTTAGTTGGCCTCTGCCTCACCTCAACCTTCTTCAGTTTCCAAGGTGAGTTTTATGAACAAATCTGTGGTGTTGCGATGCTCTCCCCTCTTTCCCCTATTGTCACCAACCTATTTATGGAAGATTTTGAGACCAAGGCCTTAGCCACTACTCAATTTCGCCCTAAAAATGGAAGACGTTTGTTGATGATACCTATGTCATCTGGCCTCATGGTAGGGAGAAACTCGGCCTATTTCTTAACCACCTTAACTCTCAATCTGACTCCATCAAGTTCACGATGGAAGTAGAGATGGATGGTCGCCTTCCCTTTCTCGACATTCTCCTTAAATCTGAAATTAACCATAAATCTGAAATTAACAAAAGGGATCTGCGGAGCGACATTATCAACAAAATCAAAACAAAGATCTCATCTTGGGGAGGCCACTGGTTAACAAAAGGAGGAAAAGTAATTCTTATTAAAAATCTGTTTTTTGCGTTGCGAATCTACTAAGCTGATTTTCTTCTTGCTCCTAAAAATGTGATGGATCAAATATCTAAACTCCTGAGGGATTTTCTATGGCAAGGGGGGAAAGGGAATTAGGAAAAAAATCACCTGATCAGCTGGGACATAGTCAAAAGAGACATCACAGAGGGCGGTTTACAGATTCACAATCCTGCGATGGTTAACCTTGTGCTTGGTGGCAAAATCCTGTGGAAATTGCATTGTGATCCACAGCACCCGGTCAGTCAACCACTCTTGCACAAGTACGCAGATGGTCTTGCACTACGGAATCTGCAAGCCTGCATCTCAGTTCACTGCTCCCAAACCTAGAATTTATGCCGAAAAAGTCTACACTTCTTTATAGAGAAGGTGTATCGCATGCCCGGAAACAGAAAGAAAACCTCTCTGTGGGACGATCGCATTATGGATCGTGCTCCGCTATCCGAGTCTGAAGACATCGTAGATATAAAGGAGTGGCTCCAACGCGCTGGCATCAATAGCATCTACGATCTTTCTAGGTGGGACAACAAAGGCAATTGGTGCTGCTGAGACTTCCACGGCATCCCTGTTAGACTCTTGCAGCAACAAAATCGGCTCATCGAATTGCTTGAAGAGGCAGCACCAGTTCATCGAAGCATGAAGGATGCATGGAGATGGGGACACTCAGGAAGGTATACCATAGCTGCTGGTTACAGCGCCCTTCACCCAACAAAAATCAGTAATCATCCGCCCGGTTTATGGAAAAAAGTATGGGATCCTTGAGGTCTTCCCAAAGTCTTTTTTTTTTTTTTTTTTTTTTTTTTAACTTTTGGATTTTGGTGCATAATAGAGTCCTAACATGAGAAAATCTGGCCAAGAGGAGCTACACAGGACCGCATAGATGTGCCCTCTGTAGAAGCAGTATTGAAACAACTAAACACCTCTTTATTGACTGCTATTTTGCTAACGAAGTATGGGGCTACATTCTCCATGAAATCCAGATTGACCCCCTTGGGCCATGATTCTGTAGCAGAGTTATTTGCCTCATGGAGCCACCTATATCCCCACAATATTCCCACTAAATCTCTATGGAACAGAATTTGGATCGCCATCCCAAATACATATGTTGGCAAATTTGGTTGACCCGGAATGGTCTTGGACTACGGAATCTGCAAGCCTGCATCTTAGTTCACTGATGAAGAAGACTTGGCTCCTCTTCCTTTTCGCTTCAGCCCCCTCTGGATTGAAAGGGATGGCTTCATGGAAACAGTGAAAGAATCTTAGGCCAAATCAATCTCAGGATCACCATGTTATGTTTGGGAGCAAAAGCTCAAGGCAGCAAAACAAGCCTTGAAAGAATGGATAAAAAACCGGCTTCAAATCCAACCAGCCAAATGAAAGAAATAGTGCAGACTCTGGAGGACATACAAGTTGAAATGGAACACAAGGATATCACCTTAGAGATGATAGGCAAAGAGGTAGAAGCCCAACGCTCTTCCTTCCGCTCCTTTAGAATGGAAGAAGAGTACTGGAGAATCAAATCCCGTAACCTGTGGTTGAAGGCTGGGGATCGAAACACCTCTTTCTTTCATCGCCAATATAGAGCTAGACTCTCACGTAATCATATTTAGGAAATCACAACTGAAGAAGGGCAGATCTGTCAAGGGTTTGCACAAATAAAAGAGGCAGCAGAAAGTCACTTCAAAAAGTTTTTTACTGCAAGGACACAAGGCAGTGAGGAAGACTCAACGGAACTCCTCCCAAACATCCCTTTCCTTGTCAGCTCAGAAGACAATCATGCTCTCATCAAACCCTTCATGGAGGAAGAAATAATTAATGTTATTTGGTCTATGGAACCTGATAAGGCTCCTAGGCCTGAAGGGTTCACCATTCACTACTACAAGATCTGCTGGGATACCATTAAATATTATCTCCAGAAAATGATAAGAGGGTTCCAGAAGAAAGCTAAGATAGGAGGAGGAACCAATTCCACCTACCTTGCACTAATTCCAAAAGAGGCCAACCCAGAAACCTTTGCCAGATTTATACCCATATCTCTATGTAACGCCTCCTACAAAATTTTGGCCAAGCTGCTGGCAAACAGAATTAAACCATTACTCAAAAGGTTCATCTCCTCCTCCCAAGGAGGATTTGTTGAAGGTAAACACATCTTGGATAATATTATCCAAGTGCAGGAGACAATTCACTCAAGTAAATAGCGAAAAGAAAAAGGAATGTTGATAAAACTAGACATGGCGAATGCTTTTCATAGGGTTAATCACACCTTCCTCATCAAAGTCTTACACTCCTTCGGGTTCTCAAACTGGTTTGTGAATCTTATAAAAGCATGTATTGAAAATCCCTGGATTTCCCCCTCTGGTTAATGGGCGCCCTACTGGCTTCTTTCATGCCCAGAGAGGCCTTAGATAGGGCTGCCCCTTCTCTCCTTTTCTGTACATTATGCTGGCTAAATCTCTGAGCATAAATCTGATTGCTGAGAGAGACATTGGGTCACTACTTGGCCTCAAAATTTCCCATGGTATAGATCCCTTAAACCATGCCCTGTTTGTGGATGACTCTATTCTTCTCGGAGGAACCTCTCTCAGAATTGCAATGGCATTTGACTCAGTCCTCAAATGCTATTGCAGGGTAACAGGAGCCTTAGTGAGTGAAAGAAACACTGAAGTTTATCGCTGGAATATGGAACAGCAAGATCTCATGAGCATATCTCAGATCCTGGGCTTTAAAGCCTATGCAAAATAGGACAAGATAAAATACTTGGGTTTGCCCATTACAAATGGAATTAACAAAAGGGATCTGTGGAGCGACATTATTAGCAAAATCAAAACAAAGATCTCATCTTGGGGAGGCTACTGGTTAACAAAAGGAGGAAAAGTAATTCTTATTAAAACTCTGTTGTTTGCGTTGCCAATTTACCAAGCTGACTTTCTTCTTGCTCCTAAAAATGTGATGGATCAAATATCTAAACTCCTGAGGGATTTTCTATGCCAAGGGGGGAAAGGGAATTGGGAAAAAAATCACCTAATCAGCTAGGACATAGTCAAAAGAGACATCACAGAGGGCGGTTTACAGATTTGCGATCCTGCGATGGTTAACCTTGTGCTTGGTGGCAAAATCCTATGGGAATTGCATTGTGATCCACAACACCTGGTTAGTCAATCACTCTTGCACAAGTACGTAGATGGTCCTGTGCTATAGAATCTGCAAGCCTGCATCTCATCTAACTGCTCCCAAACCTAGAATTTATGCCGAAAAAGTCTACACTTCTTTAGAGAGAAGGTGTATCGCATGCCCGGAAACAGAAAGAAAACCTCTCTGTGGGATGATCGCATTATGGATTGTGCTCCACTATCTGAGTCTGAAGACATCGCAGATATAAAGGAGTGGCTCCAACGCGCTGGCATCAATAGCATCTACGATCTTTCTAGGTGGGATAGAAAAGGCAATTGGTGCTGCTAAGACTTCCACGGCATACCTGTTAGACTCTTGCAGCAACAAAATTGGCTCATTGAATTGCTTGAAGAGGCAGCACCAGTTCATCGAAGCATGAAGGACGCATGGGGATGGGGACACTCAAGAAGGTATACCACAATTGCTGGTTACAACGCCCTTCAGTCAACAAAAATCAGCGCTCATTCGCCCAGTTTATGGAAAAAAGTATGGGATCCTTGAGGTCTTCCCAAAGTGATTTTTTTTTTTTTTTTTTTTTTACTTTTGGATTTTGGTGCATAAGAGAGTCCTAACAGGAGAAAATCTGGCCAAGAGAAGCTACACAGGACCGCATATATGTGCCCTCTGCAGAAGCAATACTGAAACAACTAAACACCTTTTTATTGACTGCTATTTTGCTAAAGAAGTATGGGGCTACATTCTCCATGAACTCCAGATTGCCCCCCCGGGCCATGATTCTATAGCAGAGTTATTTGCCTCATGGAGCCACCTATATCCCACAATATTCCCACTAAATCTCTATGGAACATAATTTGGATCGCCATCCCCAAATACGTATGTTGGAAAATTTGGTTGACCCGGAATGAACATATTTTAAAAGAAATCTCTTAAACTCCCTTGAAAGTAGCAATCAAAGAAAAATCCCTCCTTTTAGAAGCAGTCCAGCAATCTTACTTTAAAGAAGACCTCACTCTCCTTCCTGAAGAAAAGAGATGGTTGGATTCCCTTTCCCCTTTGCCTCGAAAGCTCCCCTTGGTCCCCCCCATTGCAAACCCTGAATGGCGAAAAAGAGATTCTGACATCACTTTCCAAGATTGGTGGAGGCAACAACATCTAACCTCAATTTTCTTTGATGGGGCTTTCAAAGGGAACCCCGGTACTGCTGGAGCAGGGGGTATTATGTACTCTCCGGATGACTCAAGAAGGGATTGCTTTTGCTGGGGTATTGGGCAAAAAACCAACAATCAAGTAGAGATTCTAGCTCTCCTCAAAGCATGCTAAATTGCAAGGGAAAGAGGCATCAAAGAATTTCAAGCATTTGGAGACTCAGAAATACTAATCAAAAAACTCAACACGGAGGAATTGTTCAATAATGCAAGCCTCAACAAAATTCTCAACAGATTAAAGAGAACCCTCCTTGAATTCGACACCTACAAATTCTACCACATTCTAAGGAATTCAAACAGTGAAGCAGACCTCATGGAAAATAAAGGGTGCGCTTTTCAGAAGGGACAACTCAACATTAATGACGAGATATCATACAAGTCTTGCTTCTCTTGACAGAATTGTAATCCATCCTAGCATAAGAAAGAGGATAAGGAGAACTGTACTCTTGGTTGTTTAGGCTTTGGCCCAACCATCTACCTTCAAATAAATAAAAAACATACCCGTTTCATTTATTAAAAAAAAAAAAAGCTCTTAAGGAATAATTAAAAATAATCAAAAATAAAATATTGAATTTTAATAACGAAAAGAAGTTATTTATTAATAAATTATATCATTTTATTGTTAGAGGTTGACCAATTAGAAAACTAGTTGTTAGGAAACTAGAAACTTTATCCAAAAAATAAATAAGTAAATAAATTATTAAAATTAAGTTTATATTATTAAAATTAAAGGATAAAGATAAAAATAATACAAAAAAAAATTAAAAAATAAATAAATTATTAAAATTAAGTTTATATTATTCAAATTAAAGGATAAAGAGAAAAATAATACTAGGGAAAAAAAGAAAGAAAAAAGATCAGGGCATAAAACAAAAGAGAAAAAGCCGAGGAGGAGAGGGGAAAGGAAGGGAATGATGACTTACGATGAGAGAGCTGGAAATCCAACACTTACTCATTTTCAACCATCATCCCTATTAAGATTTTTGGCATGCCTTTTTATCTCAATCGCCTCTCTATGCTTCCTATGGTGGAAGTGGTCGACCTTAGCGATGACTTTGGATTTTTCAATGCAAACATGGTGCTTGGATTTTTTTGCATGCTCAAATAACACTGATGAGCAGGAGCAATTGTGTCTAATGCATGCAGCATGCTCATTGATCCTCTACTTAATAGATCTGCTTGTTTCCCCAATGTAGGGGATCCCACAGGAGTAGGGAACAAGGTAGACCCCTTTTGAGTCATAAGGATCAATAGGGTCTTTAACAGATCTAAGAGAATTCCTAATTGTATTGAGAGGTTTGAATGAAGAAGCGACATTAATCTTCTTGAGGATATGGGCAATCCTATCTGTGGTTCCTTGGATATATGGGAGATGAACCTTAGAGATAGGATCATCACGAGCAGGTTTAACTTTAGGATCTTTGCAGGCTTTGTGAAAGGCCTTGAGGCTTTGAGATCTGCTATACCCATTATTTCTAAACACTTCAAGGATATGGGATTTCTCCTTTTCAAGGTGGTTATCATTAGAGATTCTTAGAGCACGGGTAGCCAGAGTGTTAAGAAACCTGCATTTTTGAGTCGGGAAATGATGAGAACTAGCATGGAGATATTGTTCCGTGTGAGTCTTTTTCCGATAGACTTGGTGACAAATCGAACCATCACTCGTCCTTGAAAGGAGAATGTCGAGAAAGAGAAGGCGACCATCCATCTCTACTTCCATCGTGAACTTAATGGAGTTAGATTGAGAGTTAAGGTGGTTAAGAAATAGGTCGAGTTTCTCGCTACCATGAGGCCAGATGACACAGGTATCATCAACAAACCTCTTCCATTTTTTAGGGCGAAATTGAGTAGTGGTTAAGGACTTGGTCTCAAAATCTTCCATAAACAGGTTGGCGACAATAGGGGAGAGAGGGAGAGCATCACAACACCGCAGGTTTGTTCATAGAACTCACCTTGGAAACTGAAGAAGGTCGAGGTGAGGCAGAGGCCAACTAACTTGGCAGTGTCTTTGTCAATGATGCGATTTATGATATTAATGGCTTCCTGGATGTGGATTTTGGTGTACAAGGAGACAACGTCAAAACTAACCAGCAAATCACCCGATTCCAATTTGATATCTCTCCACTCTTTCATAAAGGATGCAGAGTCTTTAATGAAAGATTCAGTGTACCCAACAAGAGGCTTAAGCTTCTGAGCTAAGAATTTAGCAAGAAGATAGGTGGGACCACCTATTGTGTTAACAATAGGTCTTAGGGGTGCCCTGGATTTATGAATCTTCGGGAGGCCATAGATCCTAGGGGTGAGGGGATTTCTCTCAATGAGCTTATGAGAAAGAGGATTAAGAGACAGATCCGACTTAATAGCGGCTGCTATCTCCTTAGAGACAGACTTAAGGGGATTCTTCTTAAGTTTAATGTAACTCCATTGTTAGATATATGGTCTAACATTTTGTGGACATAATCAGACCTATCAAGAATGACAATAGCGCCGCCTTTGTCTGCTTTAAGGACCACAATATCAGGGTCATCCCTTAGGGATTTAAGGGCAAGAAACTCAACCTTGCTGAGGTTTTTCTTAGGAGGTTTAGCCTTCCTAAGAACAACAGCACAATCTTGCCTGGCAGCTTCCTTAACATTATCCGGAAGGTCTTTAATACCATACTTAATGCTACAAATAATGTCATGAGTAGGAATTTTATTCGGGGCAAGGGAAAAATTGAGACCTTTATTAAAAAAGATAGAAGGATCAAAGATCTTGCTCAAAATATTAATAACATTCTTAAAACCTAAAAGAGAATTCTTCTTATTATTATTATTATTATCAATGTTGTTTTTATTATTATTATTAAATTCCAAGATAGATCTTTTATTATTATTATAAAATGGAGCTATGTTATTTCTATTATTAATGAAGTTCTTCTTCTTAGATTTAAACAAGTCAAAAGAATATCCATTAACTTTATTATTAAATTTATTTTTGTTATAATGTCCATTATTTATTTCATGAATGGATTTATTAAAAATGACATCGTTTTTAATATTATGGATGTTAATAGCTATATTATTAGGCCTAAAACTAGGAGTGCTATTAAAACCAAAAACGTTGATGGAGTCATAGCGTGACTGGGAAACGGAATTCGAAGGGGGTAGGGAGATGGAATTGGGAGGAGGTGTGATAGTGGAAGAGAAGAACAGGTTATGAAGGCCAACGGAGTCAGAGCGTGAGTGGGAAATGGATATCGAAGGGAGGGGGGAGTTGGAATGGGGAGGGGGTGTGGTAGTGGAAGAGAAGGACGGGTTCTGAATGGGTAAGAGAGGGGAGGGTGCCATACCTGAAACAGGGAGAGGGAACAATGTGGAAGGAGCTGAAGTGAACAGATGTGATACGCGGGAGGAGGGGAGCTGAGAGGAGGGCGAAGAGTCACGGAGGTCGAGGGGAAAGGTAGATGAGCTGAAGCTAGGGGTGACATGCTGGTTTAATGCAAACACAGTAGCAAGTTAATAATAATTCTTTTTTAGGTTTTAAGAATGTTATTAATCTTTCGAGCAAGATCTTTGATCCTTCTATCTTTAGTCTTCTTTATAAAGGTCTCAATTTTTCCCTTGCCCCGAACAAAATTCCTACTGATGACATTATTTGTAGCATTGAGTATGGTATTAAAGACCTTCTGGATAATGTTAAGGAAGTTGTCAGGCAATATTGTGTTGTTGTTCTTAGGAAGGCTAAACCTTCTAAGAAAAAGCTCAACAAGGTTGAGTTTCTTGCCCTTAAATCCCTAAGGGATGACCATGATATTGTGGTCCTTAAAGCAGACAAAGGTGGAGCTGTTGTCATTTTTGATAGGTCTGATTATGTCCACAAAATGTTAGACCATCTATCTAACAGTGGGAGTTATATCAAACTTAAGAAGAATCCCCTTAAGTTTGTCTCTAAGGAGATAACAGACGCTATTAAGTCGGATCCGTGTCTTAATCCTCTTTCATGTAAACTCATTGAGAGCAATCCCCTCACCCCTAGGATCTATGGCCTCTCGAAGATTCATAAATCCGGGGCCCCCCTAAGACCTATTGTTAACACAATAGGTGGTCCCACCTATCTTCTTGCTTAATTCTTTGCTCAAAAGCTTAAGCCTCTTGTTGGGTGCACTGATTCTTTCGTTAAAGACTCTGCATCCTTTATTCAAAAGTGGAGAGATATCAAATTGGAACTGGGTGATTTGCTGGTTAGTTTTGACGTTGTCTCCTTGTACACCAAAATCCCCATCTAGGAAGCCATTGATATCATAAATCGCATCATTGACAAAGACAGTGATAAGTTAGTTGGCCTCTGCCTCACCTCAACCTTCTTCAGTTTCCAAGGTGAGTTCTATGAACAAAATTGCGGTGTTGCGATTCTCTCCCCTCTTTCCCCTATTGTCGCCAACCTGTTTATGGAAGATTTGAGACCAAGGCCTTAGCCACTGCTCAATTTCGCCCTAAAAATGGAAGAGATTTGTTGATGATACCTGTGTCATCTGGCCTCATGGTAGGGAGAAACTCGACCTATTTCTTAACCACCTTAACTCTCAATCTGACTCCATCAAGTTCGCGATGGAAGTAGAGATGGATGGTCGCCTTCCCTTTCTCGACATTCTCCTTTCAAGGACGAGTGACGGTTCGATTTGTCACCAATTCTATTGGAAAAAGACTCACACGGAACAGTATCTCCATGCCAGTTCTCATCATTTCCCAGCTCAGAAATTCGGGGTTCTTAGCACTCTGGCTACCCGTGCTCTAAGAATCTCTGATGATAGCCACCTTGAAAAGGAGAAATCCCATCTTCTTGAAGTGTTTAGAAATAATGGGTATAGCAAATCTCAAAGCCTCAAGGCCTTTCACAAAGCCTGCAAAGATCCTAAAGTTAAACTTGCTCGTGATGATCCTATCTCTAAGGTTCATCTCCCATATATCCAAGGAACCACAGATAGGATTGCCCATATCCTTAAGAAGATTAATGTCGCTTCTTCATTCAAACCTCTCAATACAATTAAGAATTCTCTTAGATTTGTTAAAGACCCTATTGATCCTTATGACTCAAAAGGGGTCTACCTTGTTCCTTGCTCCTGTGGGATCCCTACATTGGAGAAACAGGCAGATCTATTAAGCAGAGGATCAATGAGCATGCTGTAGACATAGGCACAATCGCTCTCGCTCATCAGTGTTAGCCGAGCATGCAGAAAAATCCAAGCTCCATATTTGCATTGAATAATCCAAAGTAATCGCTAAGGTCGACCACTTCCACCATAGGAAGCTTAGAGAGGCGATTGAGATAGAAAGACATGCCAAAAATCTTAATAGGTATGATGGTTGGAAATTGAGTAAGAGCTGGATTTCAGCTATCTCATCGTAAGTCATCATTCCCTTCCTTTCCCCTCTCCTCCTCGGCTTTTTTTTTTGTTTTATGCCCTAATCTTCTTCTTTTTTTTACTATTTTTTTTTCCTAATATTTTTTTTCTCTTTATCCTTTAATTTGAATAATATAAACTTAATTTTAATAACCATTTTTTGTATTATTTTTCTCTTTATCCTTTAATTTGAATAATATAAACTTAATTTTAATAAATTTTTTTTTTTGGGATAAAGTTTCTAATTTCCTAACAACTAGTTTTCTAATTGGTCAACCTCTAACAATAAAATGATATAATTTATTAATAAATAACTTCTTTTCATTATTAAAATTCAATATTTTATTTTTGATTATTTTTAATTATTCCTTAACAACTATTTTTAACTAAAAATAGAATATTCTAATGGAATAAGTCTTTACCACTAACTCCCTAATAATTAATTTCTTTACATTTTAACTAATTCACCAACATCTAGTTTTTAACGGCTATTTCTAGGCAATGTTGCATCCTTACTATTTATTCCTTATGATCGATGGATTTCTCACCTAGTCTTGAGGATGAACCACATTAATTGGTTCGAAACATCGACCAAATCCTATCAATGTGATTAATTCGAAAGGCTTTCTTCAAAATTAATATTTATAATTATTAATTAAAATATAAAATTAATAGTTATAATTATTAATTTATTTTGACTAGATCAAATTACATAAAAATGAAAATAAAAAAAATATTAATTATAATTATTAATTATTAATAATTGAACTGGAATCAACAAATCTCTTATATTTACCTAAATCTATTTTATTTTGAAATTTTTATTTAATTCCCATTGCTTCACTGATATATCCTTTGGAAATGTTTTTATTAGTCGATATATCCTCTTGGAATGTTTATTTGTTTTTTCACAAGAAAATATTGGACATTGATTTATATGGAAATCAAGTTTACATCTGAGAAATCTGCTAAGTTCATCAAAAGTCAAAAATCACCTATCGCTAGATTGGCAATAAATCATCCCACAAGGATCAATAGAGCATATATCTGGGGACCAGTGCTAGTCTTAAAAGAAGAGATACAGCAACAAAATAGTGGATATATCTGGAGAGGAGGGCTAGTCTTAAAAGAGATACAACAACAAATATAAAAAGAGATTTTCAATAACATATTCAAAAAAAGTGTTGAAAGTCCGGCATGTCGAAACATTCCACGAGACATCAAAGAAAATATATAGCATGTAGACATAAACAGGGATTTGTACACCATACCAAACCATATAATGCGAAGCAACCTCACCCCCATGGAATCTGTCATGAGGACTTGCTCGGAAAGACTAGAACCATATGTGCCTCGAACCCTTGTGTAGGCCTTCTTTTGACAAGCCATCAGCCGAAAGGTTATGTTCTTGAGGAATATGTGAGAAGGAAACCGCTCAAAAGAGGCCTTTTAACTTGTGTATCCGTTGCTCGAAAGAGACATTTAAACTTGTGTATCCACTGCATCCAGTGACCCATAAGCGGAGGAGTGAATTTTGTTCCTTTGTTGATCTAGTTTATAGTGACTTGTGAGTTGCCACACACACATATATATATTTCTCTCCAGGTTCAACCATCTGGCGCAGTAGAGGCCCCCAAAGGCTTATGATCTTTGCCTTGTTATTTGTACCTACACCAACATTCCAGCAAAATTTCTAGAACTAGTTTGTGGAGTGTGTTATCCATGTTTTTGAAATTTCCAGAACTAGTTTGTGGTGTGTGTTATCCATGTTAGCAATAGGTTTCTTTGGCTTCTGTGGAATTTTCTTGTACTCTAAGAAGTAGGCACAAATGTATGAACCAATCTGAACATGGCTGAATGGTTTGTCCTAAAAAAAATTTCACTATGACCCTTTCACAATCCCCAACAAAAATGAAAAGGGATAGTTTTGTTTTCTATATACCCATTGAACCAAAATCTGAAACATGTTTCAATTGAATTATATGTTTGATTCTCATGTATCTCCCGCATTTGTAGAACATATATCCAGGTTCTTTTTGAAACGAGACAATCAATGAAAAGGTGTAGAGCACTCTCTTCCATTTCATGGCATAAAGAGCATCTACTCGGACCCTACAATCCCCATCTGCAGAGATTGTCCCATGTCAAAATTCTATTTCTCTGAACAAACCATCCAAATAGAAAAATCTTTTGTGGTAAATGTCATTTCGAGTAGACCTTGCAATCCCCATTTACATAGATTGTCCCATGTCAAAATTTTGTTTCTCTGGACAAACCATATGAATAGAAAAATCTTTTGTGGTAAATGTCATTTCATTTCTTTTGAAACCCAACATTTGTCCTCATAGTCCTACAAGATGTGTAAATATTATTGAAAATTTCCTTAACAGAAATATGACCATTTGTAGGGGTGTCATACCAGAAAACCATCTACTTCTTCATTAAATGTGATGCCAACCTAGGATAAGTGGAACATGTATCTATCCCATATTTCTGCCTAACCACCACGGAGATCCAGAATCCAAATTGGTAAAAGTTCGAGGGGGTCCCAACCCTTCATGATCTGCAAGAAACAATATATATTTATAGAGTTTAAATGTTCAGTATTACCTTTGCAGAGGTGTTTATCTCCAACAATTCCATAAACCCTACCCCTTCCAATCAATGACGTCCTACCTGAGCCAATGAACCAACAAAGGTTCTCAATGGACCACTTCCTAGTCATTAATAGACTTCTCCAAATGTATGATGCTAATTTTGTGCTTTTTTCACCTTGTTTGATCGAATCCATAAGGTCTTTGTTTTCAAGGTATTTACCCCTAATGATGTCATTCCAAATCCAGAGATAGCCCATCATAAGCTCATGGACAGTAGAGCCCAATCAAATAATTTAATCTTTTTGATACCCCATCCTCCAAATTTTATCTTCTTGGATAAAGTATCCATTTTAACAAAAATATATTTTCTTACCTTTCATAGCACCTAAGCATATAAATTTTGCGATGATGACATCAATGTCAAAGATGATCTCTCTGGAAGTTTGAAGAGATGCATCTAGTTAACAGGAATGTTACGTAGTACATATTTTACCAAAACAACCTTGCCTCCAAGGGACAACCACTTGTCAATCCAATTATTTATTTTCCTGCCGAAGATGTTGATGAGCCATTTCTAGTGAAAATTTAAACTTTTATTTGGATTCATGCGAAAACCCAAATAAGTGAGGCGGGAATCCATGGGAGCATGTGAAACCCCGAAGATGTGTGCAATCTCCTCCACCTACGCATCCTAAACCGCAGAGTGAAAGATGTTTGATTTTTGTTTGTTTATAATAATCAAACCTGATGCGTTATCGAAAGAATAAATGATTTGTTGAAGATGCAACCACTGATAAAAAAATTTCAGAAATATGTCACCGGCCCTACAAAAAAACATGACAATGAGAGATGAAAAGTTTAAGATACTCCTTGTCCTTTGTTGGATCAGAAAAATTGTTAAAAGTGAAGCTGTAATAAAGATATCGGCAACCACTCCTAGACAATCTGCTGTCACCACCACACCCACCTCGACTTGCCATTAATTCTAGATGCTTTTTCTTTTTTCTATAAATTTGTAGTTTTTTAGCCTAAGCAATGAAAGCCAAGGGCCAAGGTTTGTGAAGTGATTTCATTCTCCATTAGTAATGTATTTGTGTTCTTCTTTTGTGTCTCCATTTGCTTGTATGTGTGATTATGCTCTGTTGTTGCCATCTGAAGATGAATCTGACGTGTGCTTTGTATTAACAATTGGTATCAGAGCCTATGTAGACTCCAATCATCCACCATCACCCTCGGTAGCAAAGTCCACTCTTCCCATACGCTGCCACAAATGAGCTGAAATTAGCGGTTGCTCGGAGAGATAATCTTTTTGAAGAACAAAGCATTTTTTCACTGGTGCATTGCTTCCCGTGAGTGGAAAATTGTTTGCAAGGGAAGAGTGGTGGCTCCTCAAAACAAATGCAAGTGGCTTGTTATCGATCTCTAGCAAGCAGAAGGAGGAGTTTATAATTTCAACGCCACTGCTAGCATCATTGTTTGCTGCCTTCTCTGGCCTGTTTGCTATCTTCTCTGGCCTCGACAAGGTTTCCACCTCGTGCCACCATTGGCCTCTATGCGCTTTGGGGAGGACGCAAGCCTCGACAAGGTTTCCCCATGGTGCCACCATTGGCCTCTATGTATGCTTTGGGGAGGACACATTGCACTAGTACGTAAATGTCAGGAATGGATTATTTCATCATAATATGTTTTGAGTGTTTTATTATGGGTAAACATTTATATAGAAACATATGTTAAAACATATATGTTTGGAGTGTTTTATTATGGTGAAAAGTATATATAGCTACATATGTTTTGTGGAAACTTATATGTCTGGAATTTTAAAGAAGAAAAAAATGGGTGATATTTTTATTTGGGAAGAACTAAAAAGTCAATATAAATTAGATTATTTTTTATTTTTTATTTTAAATCGTGGTAATAATTAAAAAGTAGTGTTTTGATTTTTGTGGGCGTGAATTTTATTGAGAATGGAGCCAACAGTTATAGATATGAAGTTGTTGAGTGGGGCTAATTTTGATCTATGGAAATCACAGATGGAGGATATACTGATTTTAAAGGATCGGTATTTATCGATTGAGGGCACAAAGAAACCCTCATTGATGACACATGAAGAGTGGAACAAGCTAGATAGAAAGATGATTATAATAATTCACCAATATCTAGTAAAGAATATGTATTTCAATATGTCAAGAGAAAAGACGACAGAGGGATTATGGAAGAAGCTCCATGATCTATATGAGAAGAACATGACATCGAACAAAGTGTTCTTGATGAAGAAGCTTCATAATCTCAAGATGAAGGAGGGTGCTTTGGTTGTTGAGCACTTGAATGAATTTAATATTATTAATAATAAGCTTGCCTTTCTTAAAATCATTCTAGATTATGAGATTAGAGTTATTTTGTTAATGTGTTCTATGCAGACAACTGGGAAAATTTAATTGTAGCTATGAGCACTTCAGCAACTGTAGGGACCTTGAAGTTTGATGATGTCAGCAGTAGTTTAATGAATGAGGAGTTGCGACACAAGCCAATAGTGGAAAAACAGGGAGGAGAAGGAGAAGCTCTAGCTCTAGCTGATCATGATAGGAGAATTGATCGACGTTGACAAGGGTGATCAAGATCAAAAGGCCGGTCAAAATCAAGGAGGGGAAAGATCATATGCTTTCATTATGGAAAACCCTGCCTGGTACTCCTCAACAGAATGGTGTAGCAGAAAGGATGAATTGCACCATTATGGAAAAGGTGTGAAGTATGTTGTCCAATTCTGGTTTGGAGAAGAATTTTTGGGCTGAAACAGTCATAACCGCTTGCTACTTTATAAATAGATCCCCAACTATAGCCTTGGATGGCGGTATCCCTGAAGAAGTTTTCACTGGTAAGAAGTTGAATTATTATCACTTGAAAATATTTGGATGTGAAGCATTTGTACATATTCCCAAAGAAAATAGAACTAAGCTAGATGATAAATCTTTGAAATGCATTTTTCTAGGATATGTGGATGAAGAATTTGGTTATCGTCTATGGGATCCAATCAAACATAAAATTATTAGAAGCAGGGATGTTATATTTAATGAGTTAGAAATGTTTAAGAGGATTGTAGGTGGGTTAGAGGTCAAGAAATTTATTGACAAGTTCGAAGAGCAGCATGAAGACATCCCACCAATGCAAGAAAATTGACAATGAATTCGGGAGCACGAATAACAACAAGTGGAAAATGATGAACTCCAAGAAGAAGGAATCTTGCAGGAACCTTTACAGGAGATTCAACCTGATAATGCACCACCACAGTTGGTTCACAGATCTTCTACGCCTCATAAGCCTTCACAAAGGAATCCTCCTTCAAACTATGTTTTGTTAACTGATGAAGGTGAGCCTAATAGTTTTCAAGAAGCTTGTAAAGTTGAACAAAGTAAAGAATGGAAGAAAGGAATTGAAGAAGAAATGAACTCTTTACTGGAAAATAAAACTTGGGAATTTATAAACCTACCAAATAGTAGAAAGGCTCTACAAAACAAATGGGTTTACAGGATTAAGCATGAAGGTGATGAAAATAGGGAGATGATCTAGGTAGATGTTGGTGGCCACCCAACTATCCCACTTGGATTCCCACAATTTTCTCTTTCAGTTTTTCAGTTTCTTTAATTGTAGCACAATTTACTATTTTTAGCAGATTTTCGGGTCTTGAACTTCCAGAGCCGTGTTGAGGCCCTAAACGAAGTTTTTTGGGAAAAATGGGGGCAACATCCATCCATGGACCTTGCTCATCCCAAAGTTGTAGTCCTTGGATATATCTTTTTAACTAGGTATTGTGCGCATCAAACGAAGATCGTATGCCAAAGTTACGACCCTGGGAAGTTGATGTACCAATTTACCCAAACGGGGCCCATAGTTTGGCACTTCATCTCCTAGGTTTAGGCTTTTGGATGTTTAGGGTTTTCCATTGTTTCTCAATAATAAATAGGTCTTCGAGCGTCATTGTAAGACAGTTCAGAGGCATGTAGCCGCCACATTTCTTCTCAGAGATAAGCTACCATCACCCTAGATGGTTTATTTCCATTTCTGTTTGTAAGCATATTTTCAGTATTTTATGTTAATGAAATGAAGTATTATTTATGTTGCGTCTCTATATTTATGGTTATATTTGTAACTTGTTGTGTTCCTGTTTAAATTTGGAACAGTGGTATCAGAGCAATCTACTCTTTCTTTGTTTTTCTTTGCATGTCCCTAACAAGGTCAGGATATAAGGAGTTAGTGCTTGAACTAGTCGAACCTTTACAAGACCAGCCTCGCAAATCCCAATGGCCTCGCATGGCAAATGAAAATAAAGATGAGGGGGCAGGAGATCTTATCAAAATCTTGTTCGAAGAAGCCCTCGAGCGACAAAGGAACTCGATGATGGAAAATTTTGCCCAGATCCTTCAGCGGCTACCTGGGGTTGACGCATCTGCTTCCAACAGCTACGATAGAAACACCGCACCCTTTAAGGTACAAGTTAACTTTGAAATCCCCATATTCGAGGGTCAGATAAATGCAGGTTAAATCTGCTAGAAGGGTATTTTTCTATTCATGGTTTTCCAACAGAGAAAAGATTACGTTCGCTCTTCTCAAAGATGCCCCCCACGTTAAGGATTGGTGGGAAACCAACTACGAGCAGAAGGATGAAAGTACGAACTCATTGTTTTCAGTTGCACCCACTTGGAATTCGTTCCAGGATACCATTAATGAGAAATACTACCCTGTCAAAAGATATGAGGACAAATACATAAAGTGGATCACACTGTGGCAAGGAGGGGACTAGGATGTGCCAAAGTTCACAAACATTTTTCATAACCTTTGCACAAAGTTGGGTATCAAGGATTTTGAGCTACATTTGGTACTCAAATACCGTGGCTTCCTACATAGGTACATCTAGGATGAAATGGATTTTCTGAACATCTCCTCGCTCGGCACGACATACCGATATGTTGTATAGATCGAGTAGAAGTTTAAACAAATGAAGCGAGACTTTGGATCTGTGAATCCAAAGAAAAAAGAACAAAGCCAAGGCAGGGTGACCCAAGACAACCCGTCGAAGCCGCAAGAAAAGAAAAACACCACGAAGTTAAAGGACAGAGGAAAGTGGCGTGAGTTCCATAAGGGCCCTACTCAGAGCACAAGTGAGTGTCAGACCAAGCAGTCATTGGTGGCAGAGTTGAAGGCTTCAGAATCAGATGCATGTTCCGACCTTGAGTCAGAACCCGACAAGGGGAATGAAAAAGAGAATCAAATCATTGATGCACAGCCCAACGCCACTATTTCCACTGCCAAGGTCCAGAAGAATGAGCTAGAAGATCCAGAGGAGGGGGAGCGTATTTTCCACTCACAGATGTGTGTGAAGGGTTTGCTGCTGCAATTCATTGTTGACAGTGGGAGCCAAAAGAACCTCATTTTAGTAGAGGTTGTGAAGCGGTTGGGCCTAGCAACCACAGCACACCCGTAGCTGTACAATATCGGGTGGCTTCACTAAGGGCGAGATCTCCGAGTCCACCACTAGTGTTGCCTTCCCTCTAGCATCAAGCCCTTCACAGATGAGGTATTGTGTGATGTTGCACCTCTTGATGTTTGTGATGTATTATTAGGCCAACCATACTTGTGGAAGTGACATGTTGTGTATGAATCAAGGCCTCACTCTATTATTATTTCTTTGTGTAATACATTATATAAGATACCGGAGGTAGCTCCACCTACCGCCACTTCTTTGATCTCTACTAAGAAAGGCACTAAGATCATCTCCCAGACTAGGAAATTTATTTTCTGTCTGGTTTGACCTCAAAATAAGGGGAAGATCGTAGCTACATCCATGGCCCCCAGGAAGGGTTCCTCCACGTAGCAGAAGCAGGTGGATACGGTCATGAAAGAAGACATGGACATCTTCTCCTCACCCACAGGGGTATCGTTGCACTGTCAGGTCAAGCATTCGTCTGATCTGACTTCTGGAGCACCTCTACCCAACGAGTCGATCTATCACCACTCCAATGTGGAAAATTCCAAGTACAAGCAACCACATGATCAACATCGGGTGCCACACAAGTTTTAGGTGGACGACAGAGTCTGGTTGCACCTACAGAAAGAACACCTTACAAGAGCCCATTGGAAGCTCATACCACTCCGATATGGCTCGTACACCATTACCAAGGTTGTGAGAGACAATGCTTTAGAGCAAAACATTCCCCCATCCCGTGGCTTGAAACGAGTGTTTAATGTGGACCACCCTCGACCAAGCTTCCCACCATTACTGAACACATCAGAGGTTGCAGAACAGCTCACCAGGGACCAAGTTCAGCAGAAGTTTCCTCATCTCATGGAGGAACTCAACGCAATGGGGACCATTCCTTCATAAGGGGGAAGGAATGGTCCAGGTGGATGTTGGTGGCCACCCACCTATCCCACCTGGACCCCCACAACTGTCTCTTTCAGTTTTTCAGTTTCCTTAATTGTAGCACAGTTTACTATTTTTAGCATTTTTTCTGAGTCCTGAACTTCCGGAGCCGTGTTGAGGCTCTAAATGATATTTTTTGGGAGAGCTAGGAGTAACATGGATCCATGGATCGATATTTCTCATCACAAAGTTGTAGTCCTCGGATAGATATTTCTAATGAGGTATTGTGCGTGTCAAACAGAGATGTATGCCAAAGTTACGACCCTAAGAAGTTGATGTACCAATTTACCAAAACGGGGCTCATAGTTTGGCGCTTCATCTCCTAGGGTTATGTTTTTGGATGCTTAGGATTTTCCATTGTTTCTCAACAATAAATAGGCCTTCGAGCCTCATTGTAAGACAATTCAGAGGCATGTAGCCACCACATCTCTTCTCAAAGATAAGCTACCATCGCCCTCGCTGGTTTATTTACATTTCTGTTTGTAAGCATATTTCAGCATTCTACATTAATGAAATGAAGTATTATTTCTGTTGCATCTCTATATTTATTGTTATCTGTGTAATGTGTTTCATTCCAATTTAAATCTAGATCAGTGGTATAAGAGCGGTCTTCTCTTTCTTTGTTTTTATTTGCATGTCCCCAACGAGGTCGGGATATAAGGAGTTAGGACTTGCACTGGTCGAACCTTTGCAAGACCAGCCTCACAAATCCCAACGGCCTCCCATGGAGGATAAAAAGAAAGATGAGGGGTTAGGAGATCCTATCAAACTCTTGCTTGAAGAAGCCCTCGAGTGAAAAAGGAACATGATGATGGAAAACTTTGCCCAGATCCTTCAACGACTACCCAGGGGCGATGCATCTGCTTCCAATAGCTACATTGGAAATGTCGCACCCTTTAAGGTACAAGTTAACTTTGAAATCCCCATATTCGAGGGTCAGATAGACACAGATGTTGTAGATAAATGGTTAAATGTGCTAGAAGGGTATTTTTCTATTCTTGATTTTTCCAACCAAGAAAATATTACTTTCATTCTTCTCAAAGTTTCCCCCCACGTCAAGGATTGGTGGGAAACCTACTACAAGCAGAAGGATGGAAGTATGAAATTACTATTTTCAGCTGCACCCACTTGGAATTCATTCGGGGATGCCATTAAGGAGAAATACTACGCTATCAAAAGCTATGAGGACAAATACATAAAGTGGACCATGCTGCGGTAGGGAAGGGACCAAGATGTGCAAAAAGTTCACAAATATTTTTCATACCCTTCACAGAAAGTTGGGTATCAAAGATTCTGAGTTGCATTTGGTACTCAAATACCGTGCTTGCCTACTCAGGTACATCCAGAACGAGATGGAGTTCCTGAACAGCTCCTTGCTCAGTACAACATACCGATATGTTGTCAAGATCGAGTATAAGTTTAAACAAAAGAAGCGAGACTTTGGATCTACGAATCCGAACAAAAAAGGACAAAGCCAAGGCGGGGTGACCACAGACAACTCGTCGAATTCGCAAGAAAATAATAGCACCACGATGTCATAAAAGGACACAGGAAAGTGGTGTGAGTTCCATAAGAGCCCCACTCATAACGCAAGTGAGTGTTGGACCAAGCAGTCACTAGTGGCTAGGTTGAAGGCTTTAGAATCAGATGCATGTTCCGACCCTGAGTCAGAACTCGACAAGGGGAATGAAGGGTTCACCGCTGCAATTCATTGTTGATAGTGGGAGCCAAAAGAACCTCATTTCAGCAGAGGTTGTGAAGCGGTAGGGCCTACCGACCACATCGCACCTGCAGCCATACAACATCAGGTGGCCTCACCAAGGGTGTGATCTCCAAGTCCGCCAGCGATGCCACCTTCCCTACAACATCAAGCCCTACAAAGATGAGGTATTGTGTGATGTTGCACATCTTGATGTTTGTGATGTATTATCAGGCCAACCATACTTGTGGAAGCAACATCCTGTGTATGAATCAAGGCCTCATGATGTTATTATTCCTTTATGTAATACATTATATAGGATAGCAAAGGTAGCCCCACCTACAGCTACTTCTTTGATCTCTGCTAAGAATGGCAGTAAGATCATCTTTCAGACTAGGAAATTCATTTTCTATTTGGTTCACCATCAAAGTAAGGGGAAAATCATAGCCACATCCATGGCCCTAGGGAAGAGTTCCTCCATGCAGCTGAAGCAGGTGGATATGATCATGAAAGTAGACATGGACATCTCCTCACCCACAAGGGTACCATTGCATTGTCAGGTCAAGCATTCATCCGATCTGACTTCTGGAGCACCTCTACCCAATGGGCCGAACTATCACCTCTCTATTGTGGAAAATTTCAATTACAAGCACCGACATGATCAACATCGGCTGCCACACAAGTTTCAGGTGGGCGACAGAGTCTGGATGCACCTGTAGAAATAATGCCTTACAAGAGCCCATCGGAAGCTCATACCACTCCGATATGGTCCGTACACCATTACCAAGGTTGTGGGAAACAATGCTTTGGAGCACAGCATTCCCCCATCCCTTGACTTGCACCGAGATTTCAATGTGGACTGCCCTCGACCAAGCTTACCACCATTACTGGACACATCAAAGGTTGCAGAACAGCTCACTGGGGACCAAGTTCAGCAGAAGTTTCCTCATCTCATGGAGGAACTCAACGCGATGGGGACCATTGCTTCCTAAGGGGGGACGAATGATCCAGGTGGATGTTGGTGGCCACCCACCTATCCCACTTGGACCCCCACAACTGTCTCTTTCAGTTTTTCAATTTCCTTAATTGTAGCACAATTTACTATTTTTAGTAGTTTTTGGGGTCCTGAACTTCCAGAGCCATGTTGAGGCCCTAAACGAAGTCTTTTTGGAAAAATGGGAGCAACCTAGGTTCATACAGCTATGTTTCTCAACCTAAAGTTGTATTCCTCGGATTGATCTTTCTAACGAGGTACTGTGCACATCAAACGAAGATCGTATGCCAAAGTTATGACCTCGTGAAGTTGATGTACCAATTTACCCAAACGGGGCCCATAGTTTGGTGCTTCATCTCTTAGGATTAGGTTTTTGGATGTTTAGAGTTTTCCATTATTTCTCAACAATAAATATACCTTCGAGCCTCATTGTAAGACAGTTCATAGGCATGTAGCCGCCACATCTCTTCTCAGAGATAAGCTACCATCGCCCTAGCTGGTTTATCTCCATTTCTGTTTGTAGGCATATTTCAGTATTTTACATTAATGGAATGAAGTATTATTTCTACTGCATCTCTGTATTTATGGTTATCTCTGTAATTTGTTGCATTCTTGTTTAAATCTGGATCAATGGTATTAGAGCGGTCTGCTCTTTCTTTGTTTTTCTTTGCATGTCCCCAACGAGATCGAGGTATAAGGAGTTAGGGCTTGAACTGGTTGAACCTTTGCAAGACTAGCCTTGCAAATCCCGACGACCTCCCATGGCGGATGAAAAGAAAGACGAGGGGGCAGGAGATCCTATCAAAATCTTGCTCGAAAAATCCCTCGAGCGACAAAAGAACCCAATGATGGAAAACTTTGCCCAGATTCTTTAGCGGCTACCCAGGGGCGACGCATCTGCTTCCAACAGCTATGCTGGAAACGCCGCACCATTTAAGTTACAAGTTAACTTTGAAATCCCCATATTCGAGGGTCAGATAGACGTAGATGCCATAGATAAATGGTTAAATCTGCTAGAAGTGTATTTTTCTGTTCATAATTTTTCTAGCCAGGAAAAGATTACTTTCGCTCTTCTCAAAGTTGCCCCCCACGTCAAGGATTGGTGGGAAACCTACTTCGAGCAGAAGGATGAAAGTACGAACTCATTGTTTTTAACTACACCTACTTGGAATTTGTTCCGGGATGCCATTAATGAGCAGTACTACCCGGTCAAAAGCTATGAGGACAAATACGTAAAGTGGACCACGCTGCGGTAGGGAAAGGACCAAGATGTGTTGAAGTTCACAAATATTTTTCATACCCTTCGCTCAAAGTTGGCTATCAAGGATTCCAAGCTGCATTTGGTACTAAAATACCGCAGTTGCATACACAGGTACATCTAGGACAAGATGGATTTCATGAACATCTCCTCGCTCAACATGGCATAACGATATGCTGTCAAGATCGAGCAGAAGTTTAAACAAAAGAATCGAGACTTTGAATCTGTGAATCCAAAGAAAAAAGGATAAAGCCAAGGCGGGGTGACCCAAGACAACCTATCGAAGCCGCAAGAAAAGAACAACACCACGAAGTCAAAGAAGGACATAGGAAAGTGGTGTGAGTTCCATAAGAGCCCTACTCATAACACAAGTGAGTGTCGGACAAAGAAGTCACTGGTGGCCAAGTTGAAGGCTTTAGAATTATATGCATGTTCCGACCCTGAGTCAGAACCCAACAAAGGGAATGAAAAGGGAAGAAAATCATTAATGCGGAGCCTAGCACCACTATTGCCATTGCCAAGGTCCAGAAGAATGAGACCGAAGATCCAGAGGAGGGGGAGTGTCTTTTCCAATCATAGAGGTGGGTGAGGGGTTTGCCACTACAATTCATTGTTGACAGTGGAAGCCAAAAAAACCTCATTTCAGTAGAGGTTGTGAAGCAGTTGGGCCTACCAACCACACCACACCCACAACCATACATCATCGGGTGGCTTCAACAAGGGCGATATCTCCAAGTTCGCCAACAGTGCCGCCTTCCTTACAACATCAAGCCCTTCACAGATGAGGTATTTTGTGATGTTGCATCTCTTGATGTTTGTGATGTATTATCAGGCTACCCATACTTGTCGAAGCGACATGTTGTGTATGAACCAAGGCCTTGCGGTGTTATTATTTATTTGTGTAATACATTATACAGGATACCGGAGGTAGCCCCACCTATTTCCACTTCTTTGATTTTTTCTAAGAAAGGAAGTAAGATAACCTCCTAGACTGGGAAATTTATTTTTAGTTTGGTTCGCCCTCAAAGTAAGGGGAAGATCGTAGCCACACCCATGGCCCATGGGAAGGGTTCCTCCACGCAGCAGAAGTAGGTGGATATGGTCATGAAAGAAAACATGGACATCTTCTCCTCACCCACAAGGGTACAGTTGCACTGTCAGGACAAACATTCGTCCGATCTGACTTCCGGAGCACCTCTACTCAAGGGGCCGATCTATCGCCACTCCATTGTGGAAAATTTGAAGTACAAGAAGCAACATGATCAACATTAGGTGCCACACAAGTTTCAGGTGGGTGACAGAGTCTGGTTGCACCTGCAGAAAGAATGCCTTACAAGAGCCCATCGAAAACTCAGACCACTCCGATATGGTCCATACACCATTACCAAGGTTGTGAGAAATAATGCTTTGGAACACAACATTCCCCCATCCCATTTATTGCATCGAGTTTTCAATGTGGACCACCCTCAACCAAGCTTCCCACCATTACTGGACATATCAGAGGTTGTAGAACAACTCACTAGGGACCAAGTTCAGTAGAAGTTTCCTCATCTCATGGAGGAACTCAACGCAATAGGGACCATTGCTTCCTATGGGGGGAGGAATGATCCAAGTGGATGTTGGTGGCCACCCACTTATCCCACTTGGGCCCCCACAATTTTCACTTTCAGTTTTTTAGTTTCCTTAATTGTAGCACAGTTTACTATTTTTAGCAGTTGTTCGATTCCTAAACTTCCGGAGCCGTGTTGAGGCCCTAAACGACGTTTTTTGGGAAAACAGTGAGCAACATGGGTCCATGGATCGATGTTTCTCATCCCAAAGTTGTATTATTCTGATAGATCTTTCTAACGAGGTATTGTGTGCATCAAACGAAGATCGTATGCCAAAGTTACGACCCCGGGAAGTTGATGTACCAATTTACCCAAACGGGGCCCAAAGTTTGGTGCTTCGTCACCTAGGGTTAGATTTTTGGATGTTTAGGGTTTTCCATTGTTTTTCAACAATAAATAGGCCTTCAAGCCTCATTGTAAAATATTTTAGAGGCATGTAGCCACCACATGTCTTCTGTTGGCATTATGGTTAGAAGTCTTTGGTAATGATGCTTATGTGGCTAAATGATACATCTTGCTACTTATTGTTGGTTGGTTAAAAGAATGGTATTGCAAGTTACAGGGCTGGATGTTGATGCTTATGGTGCAGATTATATATGGTGTATGATGGTTGCTGATGACTATCATGGTCTTGATTAGATTGCTGGTCTTTGATTTGTAACCCCACTATGCATGGGATGGATGATGTAATGTTTCTTGTTTTTGAGTCATGTATAAACATTTGGTATATCCCCACTTGGTTGGGTGGATGAGTAAAAAATGGTGTATCCCCACTTGGTTGGGAGATTGATGTATGTATGAGTCTTTGGTGATAGGAAGGTCATTGGCGATGTATGTATAGAGTCATGTTATTCTTTTGCAGACCTTGCATGTGCTTAGGGGGAGCATGGACGGATTGGTACATCTTGGCATGTACAAAGGGAGAGCTCAATCAGAAATTTCAGCATGTACTCAGGGGGAGTATGGACAGCAAAATGTATATCATGGAGAGAATTTTTTGGTCTGCCCTTTGCCCTTGATGTCAAAGGGGGAGAGTGACTTGGTGTGGTGGTTGCCATCAAGTCCAAAGGGGGAGATTGTTGGCATTATGATACAGGTATGATACAGGTGTTGTCCTTGATGGAAACTCACTCAGATGACAGATCATAGTACAACAGGTCAAGAGCAAAGAATTAATGATCAGAAAGAGGTATACGTTGGTTCACCTTGACAAAGGTGCGTATACACGCGGTTAGTAGAACAAAAGGCGCGTATGTCATACACACGCAGTTTCACAGAAGGGAAAGTGCGTACATGTTGGAAAACTAAGTTTTGGTCCGTGGTATTTGGTCCATGGTATTTTGGTATTGGTCTATGGTATTTGGTCCGAGGTATTGTCCCCAGGTATTGGGTCCAAGGTATTGGTCCTATGTGGTTTTGGACCATGGTATTGAGAGAGGCCTAAACCTATATAAGGAGGAGAAGATCATTAGGCCAAAGTGCAAGTGTGCAAGTGATGAATATCTGATAAAGTGTGAGATCTAGTATGCAGGTTATGGGTATGTGATACTTTGCAAAGTATGCACCTAAGTGGCAAATGAAGGTTGATGAAACGAGATCATGAAGACTAAAATGCATTATCATTATATGGTTTGATCATGAATAGTTCAGATCTGAATACTAACACATGTCTTATCCTTTATATCTAATGTTCTAGGTATATTTGAAGTTGAGAATTGGAGTGAAGGTATAAGTATTTATTTTTAGATTTGTACACGGGTTCCCTTTGGTTAAAGAGCGTATACACGCAGGTTCCACACAGCCAAGTAGCGTATACATTATGAGATTTGATATTTGAGGTTGTTGTTTGGTTCTAGTGGTTGTTGCAGAGTTCTGGGTTCTGCTCTGTGTTCTGGTGACTGTGTTTTGATGACTGGGTTTCAGTGATTTAGTTGTTGGGTGATTTAGATATGGTTGATGTTTATATTGCAGTGATGATTACTTTTGTTCTTTGATGTTATTGATGGATCCAGTATGGAAATTTATAAAACGTGGTCCCTGAAGAAAAGAGAAGGTTGTAGCCTTCTATAGGCCGGCACCTATGTATTAGTACACATATTAGCTAGTACAAGAGCTAGGGGGGTTGTAGCCCCTTCCAGAGAAGCTAGAGAATGAGAGAAGGAGAAGGTTGTAGCCTTCTGCAGGTAGAAGCCTGCGTACTGGTATAAGACTGCACCAATACAAAAATTGTAAAAGAAGTTTCTTATTATTAAAAGAAGATAGAGACGATTGTAGCAGGTGGTTTTCACCCACATTGGGTTTCCACCTTATATCAAGGTGTTCTTGTGTGTTTCTTATGTGTGATCATCTGTTCTGTTTTTACTGCACCTGATTACTATTTATATGGTTAATGAATTTCTGATGCACTGGTTAAAGATCAACATATAAAGGATTAATTGAATCATAAGTTTACTGGATAATATACGCTAGTTGCATTAAACACAGTTGCGTGTACACGCGGGTTCCCTTAATTGAAGTAGCGTATATGAATCTAAGTATGGAAATGAAAAAGTGTTTGATTTTCTAATGATTGATTCATCGCCCCCCTCTCAGTATTATTTCCAACAACTTCTCAGAGATAAGCTACCATCTCTCTAGCTGGTTTATTTCCATTTCTGTTTGTAAGCATATTTCAGTATTTACATTAATGAAATGAAGTATTAAATTCTACTGCATCTCTCTATTTATGGTTATCTCTGTAATTTGTTGCATTCCTGTTTAAATCCAGATCAGTGGTATGAGAGCGGTCTTCTCTTGTTTTGTTTTTCTTTGCATGTCTCCAACGAGGTAAGGATATAAGGAGTTAAGGCTTGAACTGG